>OY987256.1:49806677-50077898 GCA_963920725.1 Rhamphomyia laevipes | reverse complement strand
ATAAACCACCGTTGAACAAAAGGACACTTAACCACACTAAATATCCCTTCTGCTGATGACGATCCTTCTCAAGTTTTTGGATTTGAAATATAAAAAAAAAACCAACAATATTTATGGTAAATTAAGAAAATTGGGTATGATTGTACCATAAATATATGTTTTTTTCATACAGACTATAAGGATCAACATTAAAAAAGGATAAATAAAATTTGTTATATTACAAAAATTACGAAACATACAAAGAATTATACTACTAGTAAAAAGGATAAAATGTAATTTATTTTTTAGTAATATTTTGTTATATACGTACTTTTATTAAACCGAAAACAAAATATATAAATCAATCTCTCCAACCCCTTAAAAATTTTCTTTATAAGATTTACTGGTGTGTACACATACATTTTTTTTTAATCAATACGACATATTGTCACACACATGTTAATGTATATAGACAAAAAAGGACATTGTGTCTAAGTCATTCCTATAATAAATATTCGTCCCCCATATATAAAAAAAAGGACATCACGATTATTTATTTAAATATTTAAGTAATCGGACTTAATAAACGTAATATTACTTAAGGACAATATCCAAAGTAATATTTAGCAAAAATGAAAAAGGATGAATTAATTTTTTTTCAGGGGGGGAAGGTAATGAGTCGTACCGAAAATTTATATACGTTAATATTTTCGAAATCACATATACTTTTTTGCTCTGGTGCTCTTTAAATAATTTATAAAATTGAATTTATATTTAAAGGAAGAATGAGTGGATATGGTTGCAAAAAAAAAGGACTAATGGAAATATCCATTAAATGATTATATTTTATCCTTTCCGATGTTGTAAATATTTTATAAATTTTATTTACCAATTGGAAATTACCAGTCTCTTAAGACAAATTTATAGATTGTTAATAAAGGTATACGTGCCATTTATGTATACACAATAAGTAATGTTCAGGATGGGTTGGAGGGGTCAATAAAAATAATATACAGTATACATAAAAAAAGGACATATGGATTTCGGGTAAGTAATTATAAGAAAATTTGTATATGGAAAGGATCTTAAAGTATATTTAGTGGAAGACTTTTGTAAATTATGTAAGGACAAGTATTTATTGTACAAAGACATTTCTTGTTTTTGCTTCTACAAAAGGATATTTTAGTTTTACGTACGATGTTGCATATAAAATATTTATGGGCAAACATTTCAATATTTAATTACATTAAAAATCTTCGAAGTAATTAATTAGAAAATATGGTAAACAATTAATTTTAAATATAAATTGAGTTTAAATTTCATGTACGTTTTTTCTGTATGTTTTATCATTAAAAGAACTAAAAAAAGGATATTTGTTGGTACGACTTACTTAATTATATTTAAAATGAAAAAAATTATAATTTATATAAAATTTCGTTGTGACATAATCACAGCTCAAAGGCTCGTGTAAATAAATATATTCAAACAACCTCAAGGATTTGAAATTTTGAATTTCATTTTAATTATTACCATTTATAGTTACCAACTAAGAAATTATCATATTTAAACATTGAAACAAATTAAAAATTTAATTTAATGAATTCAATATAAAGAACTAATTCAATTTCAAATCAAATTAAAGTGTTGAAGGACAATTTTAATGTTGGATCTTAATTCTAATTAAAGTAACAATTTTAAAAATAAACTGTGAAAATGTTTATATTAATATCGCAAATTCTTTATTCATCAAATTTCTTAACAACATAATAAACATAAAAATTACACGTCAATAAAAACTATCAAATTATCAAAATATTTTTCTGGTAATTTAAGTAGAATTAGATAATGTTTTGCGTTGTTATTTTCATGACAGGATATGAACTTGAATACAATTTATAAAATAAATAATAATAAATAAACATTGAAATTCGAATCTTTCATTGAAACAGATCCAAACCAATATCGGAGCTAATTGACCGAAAATAATTCATCAAACTCGTAATAAGTCGAAAGTAAATTGAATTAATTCATAATTAATAGCAGGTAAATTATCCAAAATGCACAAGAGAATGTTAGATTAGGGTTAGGTCATGAAAAATGTGGAACAACTGAACACTCAACATAAGAGATTTCAATAGATTTATTGTGTAAGTCCGAATTTAACTTCAATTTTAGTCATTATATTTACGAATAATTGTGGATTTGGGCAATTGTAAATTAGGTCATTTAGCCGCAAACCAGACACAACAATTTCTCTAAACAAAGAATTAAATGCATTTCAGTACAAGATCAAGCCGTAAAATCATAAAACTTATTCCAAACAATTTTTAAAAATACGGAACTGCGGAAATTTTTGATTTATTCCTGTTTGTTTATTTATAAAATAGCTACAAAAAAAAAAATTATGATTTTTATGTCAGATAATAAAAAATAGTAATTTGAAACCCTAAATAAAATATCATGTTATCGATAAAAACGAAGCGATAGAAAGAACTAAAGGAACTGCGCAGGTGATTGGATAGTAAATGTTTATATTTTTCATGTAAAGCTGAAATTTTAGGAAATTGTTTCATATTTAATGTATAAAGACTAATAATCATCCCTAACCATATAAATTCAAGATAATTCTGAAAATGAATGCAATGGAACTTGTCGCGGGTAATTGTCCTGGCGATGGAACATTTATTGTATCATTTTCTTGCAGTTCAACATAAAAAGATATAAAAAAATGGTTATTTCTTTATTGAAAACCTTGAGGTAGAACGTAAACTGAAGGTGATTAAGTGATATCATACATTAAAGAAGTGAGGATGCAGTGTTCGATTGAAGGGTACAACAGGCTGACAAGAAGGTGGCGTACGTCCGAGGGAATCTTAAAGTATAATTTTCGTAAAATTAAATTTTTCACAAATTGAAAAAAAGTATAATTTTCATTTACAGTCCAAAATTTTCATTCAATATTTAAAAATCCTTTGTGGCATAACATGAAAATGTCCAGTTTTAAAAGAGTAAAACCAATTTTTATTATTACATAGCTAAATCCCAAAGTATCGACAAAAAAAATAACAAGTTAACTTCGATAGCGTCCGATTAAACTATTTTGATATATGTATATATAAACCCACTAACTCGACAATATAAAGGAAATGGTCTTAAGAGACAATATCATCCTTAATTTTCAACTATTTGCTATAAATTATTGCCTTTCCGATTTTCCTAATTTAGTTTTTCTTTTTTTTTTGTATCGAACTTCTTTTGTTCAGTACAAAAAATAGAAAAACTTTATTTTTTTTTTATTTCTGAAGGGCTAAACTCCTTACAAACAAATACAAATATATTCAAGAAGGGAGCAATGTAATTTTAGTTAAAAAAGTTTCTTTTCTTTTCCGTTTCAAGGACTTGATTTATATTTTCCTACAATTTGTAATATTTGTATTTTTTTTTGTTCTTCTTCTTCTAAATATTGTTTAGTCTTTGTTCGGCCATTGTTGTTTAGTTTATTGGTGAAGTCGGTTGGACATAATAATCTATTCACAACCATTGTCTACTTAAAATACAAATTGCTTCATTTTCAGGGGGTAGTTTCGGGATATGGTATAAGGAAAATTGTTTTTCTTTATTAGTAAATAGAAAATGGTTTAAAAATAATGGAAAAGAATATTGACTCAATGATTATGGGACAGTTGAGATGTGGTCAAGAACAACAAAAAAAAAGGACAAGTTGACATTTTTTTTTTTTTGTTTGCGGTTCAATTGTGAAGTCATAAATAAAATATTATTTTTATTGTATAAAATGTTTTTTAGATATAGAATATTAAATAGGAGGAGTTGGAGTAGTCAATTTTGACAGAATTTCCTTTTTTTAATTTGGAAATTATATGAAATAATCACTTACCTTATCATCGTCTCCCTCACTATCACACTGAAAATAAATAAAAGAAAAATGATAAATTAATAAATGGCATAAAATTTGATATCATAATTAAGTGTCAAATAAAAATATTGGTTAACTAATGATTCATAATTCAATAAAAGATAATGACAGTAAATTAATTAACATAAATTACGAGATTATTATATGTTTTGTAGCTGGCTACTACAGCATCTACTAATTAGTAACTGCGATAAATGGTTAATGTCATGATTCCCGAGAATTTTCCACTCCGATAAATGGTCAAAGTCATCTTGATTCCTAAGCAATTATCACGCCATTATAATAATCATAATTAAAATTGTGTAGGGAAAAAAGAAGTGAACTCTGATTTGAATTACAGAATATTAAAAACAAATTTTTCAATTTATCAATATTGGCCCCTTAATTTAAAACAATAATATTCTGTCACGAAGTTTACCTAAAAACCATTAGGGTAATTTGCTTATTAACCTATTTAATTTTAAATTTATTATCCTTGTCATTTTACGATCTTTATTTTATGACCCATATTAATTATGGGTTATTTAAAATCAACTTTATACCATATAAGTTAAAGTGGATACAATAAAATCCATTTATTATGCACAATCAATAATCGTAAAAATTGTGAACAAGAAATTTTTATGTTTTGGATTTTTTGACAGGACAAAAACTGTATAAGAAAATTTTTTACGAGTGATTTTTTATTGGATTTAGGAAATTATGATGAACCAAAATATTTTTTGTTATTCGAGTGGAACTTTGAAGAAAAATTAATTAATAATTAAAATATTTTAAATGAAACTTTCAGAGGTACTAGATAAACTAGCGGTAGCTAGCTTGACGCTAGGAGTTAAAAAATCTCAGATTTCATATATTACTGAACTATAATTTAACGGGTATCGAGTCGACCACAAAAGACAAAACAAAGAAGTGATCCAAATTTCATTAAGAAAGAATTATAATTACTTTATGATCTGGCTAGAGCTAGAAAATAGAAGACATCAAAAATATAATTCGGAAATATGAAACATTAACTTTTAAATGTTTGAATACATAAAAATTAGAAAATGCATTAAAGTTTCTATTTGGCCGTCTGTTATTCTGCCAACTTGGAAGAACCGAAGAAGCTTTAAACCAAATTAATTCGAAAGATGAAATTAGTATTCATATTCCGAAATTGGTAAGCAAATCCTTGGTATTTTATAAGCCTTTCATTATCAGAATAAATGTTCATACTAAAAGTATATATTTGAAAAAAGCAGAAAAGTGTCCAAATTAAATATTGACCAGTAAAGTGATCGAATGAACTTCCGCGAAGTAAACAAACTAAGTGATCGAACGAACACTGCGACCTACAGAGATCTATTGTGTCTGTGCCTACCCTACTAATCTTTGGTCAGTTAATTCACAGGCTTCTCTAAAAACGCTGAGTTTATCTGACGGCCATAGACCGTACGATTTCGTGAGGGTTCAGATATCCTTTACCCAGATGTATTTGCCTTTTTAGGGCTAAAGTCTCGCGATTGCAGAGAATGTGTTCCGAAGTTTCTTCATCGTCCGAAGAGACACAGGCTTTCCGATTTTGTTTAAGTGATACCTGCGTGCAGTGACCTGTCAAAGGACCAATTATTGTACGTAGCTCGCTTTTGTTAAGTGAAAGGACTTCTTTAGCCCTTTTTTCAGAAATCTAAGAATCGCTACTGTTATTTGACATATAAATATCAGGAACTACAAAATTTTATTACATATACTTTTAAAAGCATCAAATTTAGTCATATTTTATTATCCTTTTTGTTTATTTTTATAATCCTCCTCAAAAAAAAATACGTATAACTACAAAAAAATTGACAAAAATAGGTAAAATCCTGATAAAAAAGTATATCGAATTTCCATTTAATCTGACATCTCTTAGTTATATAACATCCTTTATACGTTCTATATTAAACAGATATAATATCTCCCAAAAGGATATTAAATATATGAAAATTTCGACATAAACTTCGATCTATTCGTTCAACCGTACACCCCCCGTTTCCAAGCTCACCAAAAATAAATATATTGGCAATTTTTATTTATATAAGTTTTTTTTTTGGAAAATTATTCACAACAACCAAAAAAAAATACGTCGTCCTACGATCAAAAACTTTTATATTGTTCGCATAAAAAAAAGGACATAAAAGTTTAGCAGCACACAAAAATAAAAAAAAGGATAAAAAATCGTTGACAACAAAAACAAAATAAAGAAATATTAAAATGAAACAAAAAAAAAATTTTTTTGAGTAGAGATAAAAGGTCCATTTTATTTTGACATTTTTTGTTGTCGGCTGGGGTTTTATATCGGAAATTTTTATTTGGGTGGTTGGGTAAAGGACATTTTTTTTTTTTTTTTGAGACGGAACACATTTTTATAAAAGGATTTTTGCTTTATGTCAAAAGTTGCAAAAAAGAATTATCATAAAATTTTATGTAATTGATTTGAAAATAAAAACAGGAAAAAAAGAAAAATAAAGGATTTTTTATGACACAATTTTTCGGGATTAAATGTTTCTGAAAAACACGATAATTGAGTGAATTATTTTGTTTTTATTTTGTAATGAAGCCGTCCTTGCTATGGTACCATCAATGAAAGGAGAGAATAATTGGATGAAAATGTAATTAATTTTTTTATATTTTGGTAACTTACGATATATCCTTTTCCAGAACTACAACGACTACTAGCATCACTTAAACGATCTCTAGAACTGTCTGCATCACGTGGTGCAACTGATGATGTTGTTAAACGTTCTGATGCTCTGCCACTGTCATCTGAAGTTCCAGCATCTTGAGCGAGTGTAATTGAATTCTGCAATTGAAGAAAATTTTATATAAGTAATGAAAATATTAAATTTAAATACAAATATTTTAATTTTATTGCTATACATTTCAAAATGACTCAGTATTAATCAAAATATTTAAAGGAATGTCAACAATTTTTATCAAATATTATATTGAAAACCGCAAAATAAAATATTTCATATTAATTTTCTGTTCCCTTTTCCCTTATTTACATAACATAATATTTTCATTTAAAACCACAATAAAAAAGTGGAATTCAAATTTTTCATATTATCTTTAGCGTGTTTGCTACTACTCTTAATAATATTTTAATTCGTTAATTTTCATTCTTTTTCCATCTGCAAAAAATTATATAGGATTTTTGTTACTTTATCTTTTCCTCGTCCCTCCTTTTTCCACAATTTCGTTTTGCTTATATTATTTCTATATACACGGAAAAAAAAATATATAGCTGAAATAAATATAATACATAACCGAGATAATATTTCCGTTTGGTACATAAAATATTATATAAATGGACAAATTTTTTTAATAAATAGAAATAAATTAAATTTGATTTTGATATAAATTTATTTCAGACTATTTTGTATATAAAACGCTATTATTGTGTCTGTTTTCAATAAAAAATAGTACTAGTATTGCAATAAATATTGTATATTGCAAAAGAATAATAATATATTTATTTCATATATAAATATATTTGACCCATGTATCTATATTTCTTTTGTAAAAATATTATTAATTGTATTTTGCAACTTTATATAACCAAAAGGAAAATTAAATATTTCCAAATTAGGTAAAAAATATTTCAAAACGAATATACTAAAATAAATCATAATTGCGTAGAGCACGTTTTTTGTTTCGACACAACAAATATCCAAATTTCACACAATATATATCAAAATTGCATTTTGTATATACATAATAATTTCCTATCTGCACACATTTTATTACTTATTTCATATTTATTATTGCCAAAATAAATAAAATGTGTAGCAGCAAGTGTAAAGTATGTACAATATCTATACGCATAAGTACTGACATTTTTTTCCATTAAGCTAGATTTTTAGAAAAATAATATTAAGCTATTTATTTGGGTTTAATTTACTTATGCGACGTTTTCTTGTTGCGGCAGTTTTTTTTTCGAGAAATTAATATATTTTTTTTTTTTTTTTTCTAACAATCGTTTTTTAAAAAAATATTTTTTTTATCTAGATCACTTTTCGTGTTTCTTTGGCAAAAAAAAATCAATTTTACTTTTAACCTATATATAGATCAATTTTCTGAAATCAAGATTTTTTTTTATGATTTACCACTCCAAAAAGCTAAGGGCTTTTTCGAAAATGCAGCATGCGCTTAAAGTTCTAAGTTAAAACTACAAAATTTTATTACGCATTATTATAGAGCTGCAAATATTGTGCAGGTTGCTTTTGCAGCAAATAAGTTTGAGCAACAACTTTAAAATTGCGTTGTTTTAATTTCACAATAAAACATAAAATTGCACCTACAATACAAAAACTTTAAAATTGCGTTAACACTAAAAGCACAGTGACATTTTCCGAACACTCTACTTTTGCAATGATTACTTTTCGAATGTACTTTTTTCGCACTGCTGATTAAAAGAACAAAGTACATATTAAGAACTAAGTTAAAACTGACTTTCCGAAAAAGCCCTAATTTTTTAAAGTAAAATCTGAAAGTATTAATGCTGGAAATACTCTGGCGGTTAATCTGAAACATATAGTAATATATGAGAGTAATTAAACTCGGTGTTTGGTTGTACGGCATTGTACTGCGGAAAAGTTCGTCCGAGTTGAATTTTTCTTTTAACCTAGATCAAATAATATCAAATAATTTTATAAAAAAAAATCTTTCTACACCATAATACTGGTTTCATAATACAAAGTTAACGCAACTGAACTCAAAGTAACAAAGTTAAACCTTATGAAAATAGTATTTCCATTCACAATGCAAAATCAGCAACATAACGCAACTAAACTCTAAACTAAAGTTGTTCAGCTTTCAACTTTTACGATTACAATTTACAAAATATTTTAAATTTTGAAATTATAATTGAAGTTGATTTGGCACAACCAAATTTTGCTGTAAATAATATCAATAAATAACGCTGTAAATAAAACAACTGCATTGTGAATTGAAAACATTTAAAACCATCGGGTCAGCTTGCTTTCGCTTTGCATTCAGTTGCAATTATATTATTATTAATCTAGTATAATGTTACTTGGAAGTGTTGTAAAAGTTTGGTTGCTTCGTTATGTATTGCGGTGCTATCGTGCTAAAAGTAATAAATGAAACTATACTAGTGTAATAAATGAAACAGTGCAATAATTCTTCATTACTCTTATGTGATAATATTAAATAATTATTATATTTTAAATAAATTATACATATTTAATTCATCATTTCTGTAAAATGTTTTTTACTATACATAATAATTAGATATATTCAGGCCTTATCATATAGTTATATTTTGGCAACACTGAATACTCTATTAATCTAGTTCCGAAAATCAACGCAAGTGGTTCGATCACACATAATAACATAATGGAAGGGGTAAAAAATATAACTATGTTTAATATAAATTTATTTTAAATAATGTTGTTTTTATCTAATTTTTATTTTTAGAATATTAATTTTTCAATTTGTGATACGGAAACAGAGGCAGAAAGTTTGTCATCTAGTAGTTTATCCATTTTAACAAACCAGGACGAAAACAGTAGTTTGGTAAGTTACATTTTCATGTAATAGTGCTCGTGTTAGCAAAAAAATATATATTTATGCAAACAAGTGACGCCATGTTTGTTGCTATAACTATTGCAAATATATAAGTTTTTGTATTTTCATAAATATAATATTAAATATATTTGCAAATAACAAATATTATTATGTAGATAAATAACGCAAACGTGTACGTTTATGTTAATGATATTAATGTGCTGGACAATGTTCTAAATTGCACCAAAGGGCGTGTTATAAATAATTATTTTAACAAATTTAAAAGGTTGGATCATTTTCAATCGCCTTTGGCAAATTTAATTATTGAAAAAGAACTGGACAAATATATAAACCTATCAGATTTAAAAATATCTACAGATCGTTTAATATACTTGGCTAATTGCATAGAAAAAACATTTAGCAGTGAAAAAGCTAATGTATATTTTGTACCATACAATAAGGAAACAAAAGCACTAGCAGCTGGAAAACTTTGGACTGCGTACAACAAATTCAAGCAAAAAATAAGAAAATCATTTAGTTCCAGTTCAGAGACATCAGAGACGCATACTCGAAGCAATTTAGAACTAATAGAAATTGCAACAAAATTCGAGTTTTTAAAAACTAATATTTCACCGTGGGAAAAAGTTGTTGATTATTGGATCGCAACTACAAAAGATCGCTTAGATATATTAAACGAATCGAAAGATAATAATATTATTCAATATTTCAATGAATACCCTGCTCTAAAAGCACCAAAAGGGATTCTACTATTAGAAAAAGATTTTGAATATATCTTTAAAAATACATATTGTGACTTTTTTTCAACTTGGCAGGTTGTTAATTCAAAATTAATAAAAATAGTTGAAACAAAATCAGGTAAAATAATGTGTTTTTAATTTTGACATAAATATTTAAAAAAAAAAATTGTAGGAAAAAAACCTGAAATTAAAAAAATTTTAGACCAAAATAATGGGGAGTTAACAGGGTTATTTTTACTACCATATATTTTGCATAACAATTTCGGAAAAAAAAGAAATGCTGAAGGACAACCTCTACGTCTAACAAAAGCGGAGAGTGCAGAGCTTTTTATATTACAAGTTCCGGTAAATTAAATTGAAATATTAAAAAACATTATAATTCAATTATTGTTTTTTTTTTTTGCAGAATATAATTGATTTACATGCAAGGCAAGAATCCACAAGAAATCGATTAAGAGCCATAAAAACTACAGTTCAGCCATATGTAATATTTGTTGGTGAAAAAAATATTCATTGTTATGTTGATATAGATGACAATTTATATAGTATTGACAGTCCACTTAAAGCAATTGATTTATGTTTTAAAGTGTTTCATGCGACAAATTTATGTTATCCAAGTGGTGCTGAAGCTATCTGGATGTTTATTCAAAAAGCCATCTATAAAATCAATACGAAAACTGATAAAAATTATATATCAGTTAATAATTTAATAAGTGAGTTAGAAAATATTTAAAGATTTTCTATAATCAAATATTTTATTTTTTATTAAGTTTTTCACCAAACTTTTAATTTTATATTAATAACTATAGTATTATTTGGACTATTTTTTTTACATTTTTTTATTTATAATTAAAAATGAATTGCAATTTTTGCGGGAAAGCTTTTATTACTTATGCGAGTTTTATATCTCATATTAAATTATTACATATAAACGAAAGTTTTTTTTTTTGTAACGTATGTGCACCCTCACGTAAATTTAATTTATTGGATTCATTTAAAAAACATTTATTTAAACATTTCGAAAAAAAAAAAATCGAAACAAATAATTTAGAAAATGAATCTTGTACTTTAAGAAATGATTTGAGATTTAATGTTATCTCTTCAGCACAATTTAATAATGAGCAATTTAATAATGAACAATTAAACGAAACATATGAAAATTACAACTATAATATTGATTTAAAACAAGAATTGAAAAACTTGCATGCAGTTATTGATGAAGAAAATTTAAATTTAATTACATCATTATACGAAAGCAATATGAATAGATCTCAAATTCAAAATGCTGTTCAATTATTCGAAAATTATTTTAAAAGCGGTTTTATGCAAAAATTAGAACTTACTATTATATCCCAAATGAAAAATTTAGGTGAAATTGAATCTAATCTTACGGACATAAAACATATTTTTGCCGTATTAAAAAATCCATTTGTTGCTATTAATACAGAGTACAAAAGATTTAAAAGGCTCAACGAATCAAAGCTGTTTTTAAATACAACAAAAATAGTTGTAGGTGGAAGACAAGATCCGAAAAAAATTAATAATGAAATTGTTATTCACAATACCGATGTAAGTAAAAGCTATGTTCCTTTGAAAAGTACTCTTAAAAATTTTCTTGAACTGGACAATATTTTTGAATCAATAGCTGAATATAAAAGTGAATTAGATAAATGCAACAAAAATTCAATTACTAATTTTATCCAAACAGATACTTTTAAAACTAAATGCAAGAATTATGACATAGATTCGATAGTGCTACCATTGGCAATTTATTTTGATGATTTTGAAACAAACAACCCTTTGGGTAGCCGATCTGGTTTACAAAAAATGGGTGCTATTTATGCGAGTATCTTATGTCTACCACCTCTTTATATTTCGAAATTAGAAAATATATTTCTGGTATCATTGTTTAATTCTATTGATAGGAAAAAATATGGCAACAAAGTTATATTTGCACCAGTTATAGACGAATTAAATTTTTTACAAAAAAGTGGAATCAACGTGAAAATAAAAAATCAAAATTATACTGTTTATTTTATTTTAGCATATTGTACTGGTGACAATCTGGGTTTAAATTCCATGATGGGATTTACTGAAAGTTTTAATGCAACTTATTACTGTAGAATATGTCGGTGTGATAAAAATGAAATGAAAAAATTAACTAAAGAAAATTTTAATAAAATCAGAACAAAAACAAATTATGATGAAGATATAAAAAAAAATGAAACAAAATTAACAGGAATTGTAGAACCATGTGCATGGAATCAAATTGATGGATTTCATTGTGTAGATAATAATGCTGTAGATATAATGCACGACATATTCGAGGGAATTGCAAATTACGAAATCGCACTCATATTGTATAATTTTATAGCTATTGAAAAATTTTTTACATTAGATTTATTGAATTTTCGAATAAATTTTTTTAATTATGGTTTGAATGAAAACTTCAACAAACCCCAGGCAATATCCATGGAAAATCTCAAGGCTAAAAAATTACGAACAACAGCATCAGAAATGATGTGTCTTATGCACAACTTGGGCATGATAATTGGTGATTTGATTCCCGAAGATAATGTCCAATGGGAATTATTTTTAATTCTCAGGGATATAACAAACTTAGTTATGTTAAATACGATTGATGAATTAACAATTGGAATGTTAGAAGAATTTATATCTTGTCATCATAAACTTTATATTTCACTTTATGGCGAAACCCTGAAGCCAAAACATCACCTCATAGTACATTATCCAAATATAATGAGAAAATTTGGACCTGTAATAAACATGTGGACAATGAGATATGAGGGAAAACACCGAAGTTTTAAAAACATTGCATCTTCAACAACATCTCGACGTAATATTTGCCATACTTTATCAATACGATCTCAATTAAACCTTTGTAAAAGATATTATAAAAACTTTGGTATAAATGAACATTTCTCTTATGGAAAATTTATGCATGTAACATTAAATGATTATGAAATTCTTTCGGAATTTACTTCACATACTTATCAAGAAATAATAAAAATACCATTTTTTAAATATGAATCACAATCTTACAAAATTTCAATGGTATTATGCTTAGATATAGAAGACAATCAATATCCTATATTTGGTTCAATAGAAAATATTTACTTAGTCAGTAAATCTATATATTTAAATTGCAACATTTTCAGAACATTATATTATTATAGACATTTGGGTGCACATGCCATTAAAAAATCAGACAAATATAAATTATATAAATTCGTTGATTTAAATGATCTCAAAATAAGAAATATTTGTATTTTTAATGATCTATGTTATGTTTTATAACTTTTTGTTTTGTTTTTTTATAACTAATTTTTATATTCGTAATAAATAAAAAATATAAATTAATTGATTTAAATTAAATGATCTCAATTTAACCGAAATATTTGTATTTTTTAATGAAGAATGTCATAATAAATTTATAGTTTTTCGATATTTTTGTATTCTTATTCTTATTAAATAAATGAAATTATATTCTTTGGACTTTAATTTATATATACTATATTTATTATTACAGAAAATTTATTTTCAGCGTCAAACTACAGCTTAGGATTGGGTTAGTATATGAATATAATATAATAAAGAACCATTAAGGAAATAATTATATAGCAAATATTATAGGTATAAAATATTTCAAGAGTAGCAATAAAAAAAAGTTTTACGAGTAATTTATATTACTTTATTAAGAATATTTTATAACTCTTTTCAATATACATAAAATTGAGAATTGAGTTAAATTGGAAATGTATAAAGCATTCCTCGAAATTATATATTACTTATTTGATTATAATGTATATTTAAAATAAATCAAAATTATTGTATTTATAACAATAATTTTTATTTACTTTAAATAAATTTTATATTCAAATACATTATCTATAATTTCGAGAAACGCTTAAATAATATTACCAACAAGAGTATTAATTATTGCTAATTAGTATTATTCCAGATGTCATTTATGTAATAAAAGAAATCATTATTAGACATAATTATTTCAATAATGAATATAAAATTTTGGATATAAGTGAATGCTATTATTAGCTATATATTGTGGTTGTCGTGTTTTTAACTATATTTTATTTCCACTAACGGATATATTTTTTTTCCAAATTAGATAATATTTTTCTCCGTGTACTATAATTTTACATAAAAAAAAATTCCTGTCATGTTTAGCGTGCTTAAAACTCACAAACCATTTTACTACCACAATAATTTCGAGTATTAAATTTTAATGTTAAGTATCAAATGTCATAAATTATAGTAATTATTTAATATACCAGCAGCAAAGCTTTCAAAGTTTTTTTTTGTATATATATATATATTGTGGTTATACTAATACAGTAGATAGTCGATAATTTGTACTTTAAAAAGTGTAAAGTGAATTTCTGGAGTCGACCAGCAAATAAAAAGTAGACAGATAAAATGTCAAGATTATTCAAAAATTTGAAATTTTCAATTTTCTCTATTTATTAGCCGAAATTTTTGACATTTTAATATAGTGTACTCTACATTTTCCTTATCATTTGACATTATTTGACATCCAGTCTACATTTTCCATTTCGACATTTAGAACTTCTACGAACTAAAGAGAATTGATTTGGTCTTAAATGTATAGTAAACTTTTTGGGACGACTTTAGGACATAACAAATTCGGAATATGATTTTCCAATATCAATCTTAGAAACCCGATTTTTACAATATTTCAAATGTTAATACAAAAAATAGTTAAATTTCAGTTTGGTCTTTACACTTTATCAATATTAGTCTTACAAACCCCGAATAAATACTTAAATTAACGAATAGAGTTTTGGGACAGTGAATAATATTAATTAAAATTTTAAATTATTTATTTTTTTAACTATGATGTAACAATTTCATTTACAATTCATATTATCGACGTTCAACTGTTTATGACAACTAATAATTATATACATATTTTCACTGTTTATTATAAAGTTAAATATAATTTAATGTTGAAATTATTAATAATTTTAAATGGGTATTACTTAATTGTTTTTGAACTTCATTTGTTAAAATAATAAATTTTATGATAATAATATGAGAGTGTACGTTACGTTGTTACGTACGTATATTGATATTATTTAAATTAAAATTTAATTATATGTTAAATAAGAAAATTTTATATGAAATATAAAATTAACATAATTTCATAATAAATATTTTAAATATGTTTTTATTTTTTTATTTTTAATCAATATCACCTGCTGATTTAATTAATAAACAACAAATATTTATATAAGTAAATTAAAAATAATTATAATTTTATCGATTAGACTATTTTACTTAGTTGTCAATTATGATGTAATTTACATAAATATTTGAAATAGTAAAGATGGAATTACAATAAATGGAAGTAAAGAAAAATCTTAAGCAAATTGAACTTATGTAACTTAATTAGATTATGATCTATTGAATATAATGAATTCAAGTATTTCAATGGGCAAATATAGATTGATGTAGTTTTACGGTTGACCGGTTGATGTTTATCTAAGATTAATATGAAATTGTTACTCCGAAGAGACTTTTATTAATTTGTAATTTAACGGCGGACCGGACAGTATAACCTGATTACGTACCATTGAATATCACAGATCTGACGGTGATCAGAGTAACTGATAAGGTTTTAACAAAAAAATTAAACTAGCAATTCTTTCAATCCAGCAATTTTGCTTCATTCGTTCAAGTAGTAAGAACTAAAGCTTAGAATCTATTAAAAAACCTTTATATAGAAAAATTTCAAATACAAAATCTTCAAATTATTATTCAAAAAAATCGATTTTTAATAAGACATTTTTTACAATTTCTTTCATGAAAATAATCTTTTGTAGAACCTAAACTACAGTAAACGATATTGAAAATCCTCATCGATACATTTTTTGTGAATTCGGATTGAAATTTTATATAGAAAAAAGAAAAATCAATAAATTTGAATTTTTTTTTTAGCCTTAACATAATCTGTGATTGATGCAAATCACTAAACAATTTTTCAATTTCTGTAACAGGAAATCTTTATAAAAATTCATTCTGGAAAAAGGTAAAAATAATACATAACAAAAATATGTGATGCTGTATAGAAGATAAAAGGATAAATGAACAGCAATAGAGCATAAACAAATAAGGATTTAATAAATAAAATCCTGTCTAATCTTTACTAAGGATTTACATTTTTTCCAAACTGATCTGATTATTACCAGTCGTAAAGCAGAGGATAAACACAATTGTATCTTATCATGAATAAATGAAACGGTGGGAGAAGAGTCATTTTTTATTAGGGTACTGATAATATATTAAGAAAATTTTAATCCTTTCGATATGTGGAGAATTATAATATCGAATTACTTGTTAAAATTGACTAGTTTAGCACAGAATTATAAATACACTTTAGTATATTGGTTCGGTTTGGTGATTAATGAACGACAAATTTCGACTCCTTACAATGAAGCCGTCATAGTCCGGACAATTCGTTATTCTCAAAGAACAAAGATTAATCCCAAATCCTTTATGAACTTACGATTACTCTACTTTAATTAATTTATGTAAAATTTGACCTCTCTTATAACTTTGTCATTTGTCTTACCCTAAGTACACGTCCAGGGTGACACTATGAGAGGTGCTGAAGATGTGATATACTGAAAGTTCAAATATTCAAATAGTTCAATAATTTATGCATTATTGTGAAAAGTTTCGTAAGTTTGAAGTATTTAAAAAAAAAAATGTGTTTGAAAGTGAATATTTAATAATATTACTTTTTACTAGATTTACCAATGAAATGAAATTACCATAATCGCCTGCAAATTGATAAAAAAGTAGGATGAAATTTCTATGTATAGACTAAAAGATGCAAAACACGAAACAAAACTTTTCACTTAACTAAAAGCTCTAGTTTGCGCACTCTACGCTTTACTCATAGTGCAAAGGCACAGCTGAAGGCACCGCTCATAAGTTCACTCTGAATGTGCGCACTAATATCGATTCTGTGAATCAAAAAATTTATGTTAAATTTAAAAATTTAAAAATTGTTAAAATTTACTTGACGACCCATTAAAATAATAAATCTTTTACAAAAACAGCTTTCAAAATTTATGAGGTTCAGATTAAGTCTATAACGATATAGCCTAACTCCAAAATTCATTACAATACCAATAATATAAATTCTCCAAAACCATTAAAAAAAATCTAAGTCATGTAACTTTTCGAAAAACTACAAATTAATCAAACTATAAATCACGATTTTCAATAAATCGACAGAAAGTTTATTACTTAAACAACACAAAAATTAACTAAATTAATAAATATATAATATAAAAACAAAATTGACTAATAAAATCTAATTATCAATAACTTTTACAATAATTTATCTTATATTTCTATATAATAAAAAGTTAAACTAATTATTCGATTTTTACTTAATATTATGCGCCGTAAATCAAATTATATCGATTCTTTTTATCTACAATTACGAGATTTCAAATTTATTTCTTATTTTTACTGATTTGTTTAGTATTAAGTGTTTACAAAGATTTAATGGTGAAACACAAAACCGATAATAAACTGACAACTTAATAGAAAAATTCCAAGTTTTTAAATTGAATTAATATATTTTTTTATAGACCCCGACGGTAATGTCAGTTGTTGTATTAACAAATGTTACTAAACATAATTATTTTGGCGGCATCTCGGGACAAAGAATATAATAATAATTTACCACACAAAATTTGAAATTAATTTTACCAAATAAGGTGATAAAAAGAAATCTAATTAAGATTTGTACGGTGTTGTAATAAGAGATATAATTTTAGATTGTGGAATAAGTAAAAGAATTAAGGAGTTGAACAGGAGTTGACTAACAGAAAATATCACGATTTGTTTTTAAAAGAATAATAATAGTTTGAAATTTGTGGTTTTATTTAAAATTCTGATTTCAAGGTGGGTAACAAGAGAAAAACACCCCTAACATTAAAGAAATCCCATACTTGATAATGCGTTAATTCAATATTCTGATAAAGCGGATTTTCAACTTGACATACGTCACATTAAAATTTTGAAAGTTTCGCCTAATTTCGTTACTTTCTTTAGACACTATCGTGTTTACAAGCATAACTGATACAGACTCGCTTAGGTGACTTATGGTGAGTGGGTTCCAAAACAAGGTATGAATTGATTGTAGTGTCAAGTTTACTAATTAGAGTGGATGTAACCTCTCACGGTATCACTATTTTTAAGTGTCTTTATTAGGTCAAATATTTTACCCGTAATGATCGTTCGAAAGTTTGAAGAAAGTGTTAAAAATCATCATAATGAATATGCTTAAATTAATGAAGAGACAATCTCGATTTAATAGCTTCTTACTCTCTTCATGAATTCAAAGATATTTTGCACTTCCTTCATACTTTCGATGGAACATTAGTGTTAAAATGTATGATCATATTGAAAATTTATCAGACTTTAGTATACGAACCAATCATTTTCGTATATATATTATAATTCACACTGGTTAGTGTTTGTCCTTCAATCCGTTTGCTTGGACTAGTTGACTTATCTCCAACAGTGGTAAGGAGTCAATTAGAAGAAACAACAAGAAAGAAAGATTCTGAACAATTTCCCCCTACTAAAGGTAAGGAATTATTCACTTGGAAGTAATGTTTGAAAGTAATAAAATTTAAAAGTAAAGTAGTTAAGAATAATAAAGTAGAAGTAAATAAATAAAGATAAATAAAGGAAATAACCGAGTTATTATTTGGTTAACACTGGCGCAGCCGGTAAAAAACAGTAGCTCAAAAATACAATTCTTAATATATCCTTCAGTAAATTTCCAAATTCTTTTTAGCTCATATGAATGACAAGCTTTGATAAACTATAATTTCTGACGATGACTTTAAACCCATTAAACATAATGTCATTATTCAACCCTGCCCCGTAAAATTATCAACAATTTTTATAATCCTCCAAGAAGGATAACCCCAGCAATAAATAATATTTCCTGAAATTTCTTTTAAATTCGTTTAAAACAACAACCAAAAAACTCCCCTACTACAAATATTTCAAGTAAAAGTCCTATAAATTCATCCTGTACAATATAATTAATAAACTGACATGTCTTTCTGTCATACCAAAACCCTCCATTTTCCTTATAAATACAATATTCAGTTTAGTACTTAATTAATCATATAATTTGTTTATATTGAATAAACTTTTATGATTTTTCTTTTTCCATTATTTTTTTTTTTCTATATTATTATTCTTTCTTACGTTTTCTTTCCACTTATTACTTTCCATCAAAACTAATTAAGTGCTTCTTTAACAAAAATATAAAAAGTTTTTCACAAGTTTTTCCTTTTGGCTGTCGTCTTTTTTGTACAAATTTCCAATTTGCTTTCATAATTTTTAGGAGGACGAACAAGAAAAACAGCAAAAAAAAAAAAAGAAATTGTAGAAATCTTATAATATGTTTCCATAAGTAAATAAACTTTTCCGGAGATATTTTCATCCACTGAAAATTCAATAAGTCCTTTTTATATATACATAAATATTATATCCACAAAACGACAGTCAGAAATTACAGATCCTTAAAGGAAAATATGAAGGTATATTGAAAAAAAAAAGCTTTTTCCATTTTTCTTTTCATCTTTAATGTCAAAAATATTGTTCACAATAAATTGGCAAGGACAAAAAGGATTATTCTTTTATATATTCTAAGCAATATTGTTCATTTACCTGGAAAACTTTTATTTATATATTGAAATTCTTTGAAGTCAATATACAAAAAAAGAAAATTTTATATTAGTTTTTCTATATACTAAGGAATCAAAATGAGAAAGGAAATTTATGATTATTATCTGCGCAGAATCCTAAAATATTAGCTTTATAATAAAATTTTTATGTATTTTATGTTAAAAGTGTACGACATTTAGATAAATTCAATGTTATTAAAAAAAAATATTTATATATACCAAAACAAAACAAAAAAGGAGATGAAAATTTGAAAATTATTGTATTGCCATCTGTTGGATGCTTTTGGAAACTGTAAGACTTTAAATTACGTATAATTTTGTTATTGGTTTGGGCTGTATGGATATGAGTAATAAATGGAACTGGAGAAGTGGTAAAATGAAAGCTTTTTTTTATAGTTTGGTTGTGATAATTTTTAGTGAATTTTCTGTTAAAGGAAATTGTTTAGTTTATAGTTGAAACTCTACGGTGATGGTTAACGTTTTGTCGGATTAACGAGATTTATTTCATTTCGAAATTGTTGATTTTAAATAATAATAAAATATGTGATAATTTATAGATTTTTTTTTTAAAGAAGATAAATTTAATCTGTTGACGAATTAAGGAAAACATTTTTAGTGTTATAACAATAAAAATTATTGAAATGTCATTTTGATTATACGAAAAATTCAAGAAAAGAAAAGAAAATTTACGTAGAATTAATAATTTTATTCAATGTGATCAATAAAAATGTCTTCTAATTTGAAATTGTATAAATTAAAATTTGGCGGCAATTTCTATTAAATTGTCTTTAAAAAGTTTTAGTCAAGAATTTCTGTTAAATTCAAAATTGAATTATATACACTAAATTACATTTTAATTCGGTAATAGAAAACTAAATAATTTGTTAGTAACAAATACGAAAAAGAATTTTTGAATTACATTATTAAAATCGAAACTTTTTGTGTTCATTTAACTTTAACAGGTAAAAATGATGTACAACGACCTCCATTCTATAAAAAAAACTCCATCACGTTTTTATCGAAATTCTTTACAAGGTCTATAAGCAAAAATGTAAAAGAAAAGAGAAATGTGTAAAAAAAAAAAACGTTATTTAGAGACTTTCGTGGTATTTGTAAATACGAATCAAGATTGAAAGATAAGTAAAGTCGTTGCTCCCCTCAGCCAAAGCGAATTATAAGAATGAAGATGGTCAAATAAAATAACTTGAAATCATAATAAAATTGTAATTTACAATCGGAATAAATAACACAAATTATGAACGTGTAATTTAAGAAAAAAATTATTGACAGAAATTTTAATGAATATAATAAAAATCAGAGATAAATGTCAAAATCAGTGATGCCAATACTAATTATTTATGTAAAATTAAATAACTATGCTAAGCAAGAAGTAATTTATAAAAGTTTTGGAAGTAAATTTCTAGTAATTAAAATCACTAGGAATGGCTTTACGTAAATCAATTTCTTAGGTAATTTTAGGTTTTTCTTGAATTGAAAGTCTCTGGTAACCGTGCAAGTTAATCAAGCTCGTAAATCTCAAAAGGATTCTGTCAACGATTATTATATATTTACAACATTCGTTTCATCTTTGTAATTTAAATAACCAAATATAAATTGTTAAATAATTAATCAATTCAAATCTAAATTTCCGACCTTTTTTTATATAATAATTTTTTAATTAAATTTATTTCAAAAAGTCTTTAATTTTCTTGAAATTTTCATTTTCAATTAGAAATATATAACAAATTTTTCTCATTCCACTTACAACTCAACTTAATTTGATAATTTCCTTAATTCACCCATCAAATTTACATAAATACAAAAAATATAAAAAAAGAAAATGTTTCCCTTAAAATTCACATGAAATATTTTCACTGTAGAGATTTTCATCAAAAGAAATTTTCCTTCATTTTACCCACCAAACACAGAAAATATAAATACTAATTTTTATTTATAAACGGAAACATTTCCGGAATTAAATAAAATTATTTATTTTTTTGATATTTTTTCTTTTGGTATTTTTTTATTTCTTCACTTTTTTTGGGTGGTTATTTTTTTTCTCATGTTACCAAATCTGTACATTAAACCAAATTGTATAAATTTTTATACGAAATTTTAATAAAAAAAAAAAATGAAAATTAATCTGAAAAACCATAAAACGAAATAAAAACACAATTACAATTTTTTTTTTTTTTGGGTGCTGTGCCAAAAAGGAAGGCGATTTTTGGAAATATTTGTAATAAGTATACTAAAAAACACCATGGCAGAAACAGAGAATTCATTACACAAGTTTTACTAAAATTTTGTATATAAAAATTGTATATTAAAAAAAATTAAATTGTGAATTAAATTCTGACAAACATTTTAGTGTTTCGTCAGTTGGGTAAAACGAAAATCACAAAAAAAATATGGCCAAGAGATGAAAAGTCATTAAGCAATTACCATAATTACATCAATATTTTCAAGTGTAAACAAGACGAACATAACTTTTTCAATTTGTTAACATGAAAAGATTTTTTTTTAAAAAAAAAATATGTTTTTTTTTTGTAGTTAATGCCGAAAATTTTTATTACAATATATAATTTAAATTATTTTGTAAATTGTTTTCTTTATATTTAGAAGTGTATAATTAAAAGACTTTCAATGTAAAACATCAATAAATTTGGATACAATTTGAAGGAAAGTCATAAGTTCATAAGTTTTTCTAAGTGATTTTACATAATTTTGACAGAATTGTGTCAATAATTATTAGTAAGATTTAATAGCTTCAATTAATTATAATAATTAACAACAACTTATGACAAAATTAATAAGCTATTAAAGATTTGTCATTAATTTATAAATTTTGACATTAATTGACAACATTTTTTGTCAAAACTGTCATAAATATGACATATTTAGATAAAATTTTGAAATTTATGGATTTAAAAAGTACATTATTATAAAATCGACATAATAATCACAAATTTTCAAATAAATGAGTAAAAGTTGACAGTTATTAATAATTATATTCAATAATTGACAACTAATTTGTGGCAAAAATGACAGAAAAACTTTTTATCTTGATGTATGACAATTTTTTTAACAATTTAATCATTTTCAAAGACAGCTTAAAGGGATGGTACTATTTCAAATCAAAATAATACCAAGGATTCGAGTACATCTGGAAGAATCCATTAAATACTTTCTTATTTAATTTCTTACGAACTGCGTTGGTTTGAAGATCATGAGAAAAAGCGATAACAGTGTTAATACATGTTTTGAACAGTACGTAAACGTGTGTAAGAAAAATTTAACTGGGCGAAAGTAATAGTTCAAAAAGAGCAGACAATTTTACGACTTCCAAAAATTAATTATATTTTTATATTTATAAAGCGTTAATAAATTTAATACCGAAATAAATTAATTGCTTCAATAAATTTCCATATAAAAATCCATTAAAATAACATTAATTCGACACCCTGTGTTTATTAATTAAATGATGATAAATATTATTTTAAAGATACTTATTTAAGTTATGTATAAAAAATATTCTTGTAAATTCATATAATTATGAAAAATCATATTTTCTTGCTTAGAATTTTGTTACTTGTAAACTTAATTGAAATTATTAACGAAGCGTAAAATAATTTTCATATTTAATATAGAAAAATATGGGGTGGAAAAATTCATAAGAAAAACTAAAATAAAAATTATTTATATAATTATAATTTATATACTAAATATATAAATGACATTAAAATAATAAAATTATGGATACAATTTTTGTGTAATTAAAAATTTAATTTAAAATTTATTTATTATTTATAATTAATTTGCTGAAAGGAATAAAGTAACTTTAACGTGGGTTCCAGGTTGTATAGGAATTGAAGGAAATAAGTATAATATAATTAAACCAAAGCTGTTCTGTTGTAAACCAAGAGGACACTTCAACCTCATTTTATGCAGAAGGTTTGAGAACAAGAGCACAAAATCTACTGGAACAGACTAAAATGATTTTCATTCTACTAAAACTCAGCAAAAGGGAACATCAAAGCTATAACTGGCCTCCTAACAGGTCACACATTAGAGCTTCACAAAATGGTTCTTGCTACTACACCTGCCATGTCTGTGTAAATGAAAAAGAAACGACAGAGAACATTCTCTTCCACTGCAAGGTAATAGCAAGAAGAAGACAAGAAGTTTTTTTAATCTGCGAAAAAGTGGCCACTATTTTACACTTACTTAAGTCTATTAAATTGTAGGGAAAGTGGTTATAAATGCAGAATAGATCGACAAGGTCGTAGTGCTATTTTGTAATTAATTTTAAAAAGAAACTCAAATTTTATTTAAAACGATTGCAAAAATTAATAATAAAATCACATCTAATGGAACGTGACAAATATTATTTTTCTCTCTTATATATTTTATATTTCAGATTTGGTGTTTAGTCGTTTTATTATCTATCGTGTAAACAAAATACAATCCTATAAATATATATATAAAAAATATGCTGAAACGACACAACTATTACCGCCACCGCGCGCGACATTATCCACCAAACCATTATCATGTCTATAAACAAAGCAACACAGCATAAAACATGCTATTATTTATAATATTAAAGTTAATTTCATATAAAAAAAAAAATTATATCATAGATAATCAAATTATAAATGTATGTAGACAAAGTTTTTAGAAAATTTATATACAAAGTGTGCTCATGTCTACCAAAACGGTAGACATATAATTTATTTGATTTATTATATTTATTAATAAATTTTTGTATCTAATTTATAATACCGAGTTTTTCACAAATAATATTAAATATAATTATGTGTTTTTCATATTATATTGTGAAAATTTATTAAATTTTGTTTTTAGTTTACTGAAATGTTTACAATCCGTAACTGAGCATAGTTAATTTTAAATGATATTTTAATGGAAATATGAATTTAAAGGAAAATACTAAATAAAAATTTGATATAGAAAGGATAACGAAATAGAAATTTTAATTTTATAGATAAAGTTATTTGCTGAATAGACACAAGCTAAAATTGAGTATAAAATTGTAATTTATTGAAAATATTAACCCACAGTTACTCTCAACATACGCAACGGCAACGCGTAATAACGCACTGTCAATAAAAAGCTCAAGCCATATAAAATGTGTGTAGATATAAACTAAACGTAAACATTCTCATCGAAGAAAGTTCGAAAAATTGAAGACAAACAAACCAATGTAAAAATTCAGCTGTTTATATTTCATTAACACAACTTTGAGATTGCCTATAACGCCGATACAAATGTTCCATTGTAGCGCGTTGCCGTTGCGTATGTTGAGATTGAGAGTAACTTCAGCATTGAAATAAAATTAACATAACCTGTCAAATATTCAATTCCAAAATATTTCATAGCGCGAACGATTATATGTCGCCACCTGTTAAGAAAATATGAAACTAAAACTGAGACTAGTGTAGACTGTAGAGAAGATCATATCCGCTGGAAAGGAATGTACCGCCATGGAGTAAATAATTAAGTGTCAATTAATACAATAATAATTTATTAAAATCTTCAATAAAATATTTCTTATCCTTCAAAAATACTTTCCTCATCCTCTTTGCATAGTAAATGCCAGAAATTTATAATTTTTTTTTACATAACCGGAAAAAATTATTAAATTTCAAACCGTTTCAATGTCCTTTAAAATAAAATGATAAAAATCATTAAAATCACATCAAAAATCTTAGGAATTATAAAGCAAAAACCTTTAATACTTTTATATTATTCACACATTACATATATACGTATACAAGAAAAATAAACTTTTCCTTAAAGAATCCTTATAAATTTTGTTAAAGGACTTGGATTTTACAAAAAAAAAAACCCCTTTTAGTAGTCAACTCACGTACATATTAACTTTACATGATCTCCTCAAGCGACAAACCTATTTTCCATAGTTATACTGTAAAATTAAGGGCAGACAATCTTAAGGACTCTTTTCATTTCTTGTTTTGTTGGTATAATGTCAAATGATTTCTTTTGAGTTTAATATGTAATCTAAAAGGTAAGTGTATATGAAAATACAATAAAGGATATATTTCTGTGTGTATATAGTCTTTGTTTTCGTATATAAATAAAAAAAAATTTGAACAGGAAGAGTAAGCTTTCATTGATTGAAGGATGAGTTTTTTTTTCAAGTTTTCTTTTTTAACATTTCGTTTGTGATATTTTTTAAATTTTATATTAATTTATTTAAATTATATGCATGCAAAACACAAAGCAATTAAAGGTTACTTATTCAGCTTCTTATAATAATTATTTTGGAAACCAGGGCTGGAAACTGGTTTCTTTTTTTCGAAATCAAAAACCTAATTACAAAAACTATAAAACCTAAAAATAATAATAACGAAACCATAACCAAAAGCCAATTTTAAAATAAATAAAACATCAATGATGATCATATTTAGTACTTCTTGATCTTAAAGATCTATAAAGATTCATATTTAATATAACATTGACTTTTACTTGTCTAACTGTCATAAAACATTTGAGGTCAAATTTACCTTTATTTATTAATAAAAATTTATTCTGAATATTTCTGAATTCCTCCTGGTAATTCATTCATAAACATGCATTTTTTAAAACCCTAAAACCAAAAATTGGTCAGAAAAAACCAAACGAAGCTAAAATACAATATGGGTTGGTTTACAGCCCTGTTGGAAACCATAAATATTCACATTATAAAGTTATGAAATAAACACAATTTTGTAGAAAAACTGTCACGAGAAAGTATAATTTTTGTATACTTATTTACAAAACTTATATCGTTCAATATTGGCCCATGATATTAAATGTTATTCATGCGGGTACACAACTCATCATTACCAAAGAAGGCTATAGTTCAATAATATAATATCTTCACACTTCAATAGTCACTCCATATTATATTTAATTCAGGAAATATGAACCAATTTATATAAAATGATCAACAAATTTCGAATATTTTGTTAAATCAGAACACAAACTATTAAAAAAAAAATCGGGAATTTCATGTGGCTTTTAAATATATATATAATTAAACAAATGAATTTTCCTACAAATATTTTACTTTAATGCTTTCCTTTTAACGAAATTATCCTTGATAGAAAAATCGAAAAAATATAAAATTGGCAAACAAAAAACTTTTTGAAATTTTTTTCGGTTTTCCTTTTCGGATGGTAAAATATAAGGAAATGAGCCAAGGATTAGGTCGTTGAATAAAATAAAAATATATATACAGACAAAACACATACAAACACAATTTAAACAACAACAACAACAAAAAAGGGATTATTAGATTGACACAAGCAACAAAACAAACAACAACCAAAAAAAAAATTATATGAAAACCAAATTTCTGTCTCGTAAATATTCATCTTTTTGTAGTTATGATTAAATTTTGGCAATGATATGATGATAATGATTATTATGATGCTGTGTCGTGTGCCCAAGGGATGAAGTCTACCATATATATAAGAATCTTAATACTCTCTAAGGATATATGACACGTTAAAAGTCTAACAACGTTTTTGTTTTTTTATTTTCCTGTGTTTATGTAAACACAAAATTCGTTTGTCAGAGAGTTTCGGATGTGTTAAAATGATTGTGTATATACGAGAGAAAACATTTATATTTCGTATGCCTTTAAGGAGCAAATTTGATTGTATCCCTGATTATGCGTAGATGCGTAAATACATAATTTTTGAAAAAATAAAAAAAAATAATATACAATTCTTTGGGATGTGAATAACAAATGAGATATTGACTGAGTTTTTATTAGGATTAAAATATGTAAATACTTGGCAAGGAGCAACACAACAACAACAGCAACAACAAAAAAGGATAAACGACGATTGAACGTTTTTTTGTTGATTATTTATTGTTATATATATATATGCGAAATTTCGAGGACAGATGGAATATCGTCATATTTTGGGTTGTTGGGTTGGAGGGATTTTTGTGTAATAAGGATTAAATAATAATATAATTTGACTTAAATAATTTTTGGGATGAAAAGTTGAATGTTAAATTAGGTAAATATGTGTAAAAAAAATTGAGAGAAGGGATGGTTTTTTTTTTGTTAATATGGATTTAATAATTTTTAATGTAAATTGATTGGCATAAAGAAAATTTACATTGTTATATACAGAAGGGGTTTATATATTAAGGATGAAAATTTGAATTTGTTGTGATTTATATTTCGGACATAATTTATATTTATTGGGTGGTATTAATTTTTAATATTAAAAATCAATTCTTTTAATGACTTTTTTATGAGAAATTAAAATCTGGACCGGATACATTTGTAAAAGTTTGAAAGAAAACATTGTGGAAATTGTATTTTCAAGTTTCAACTATATTTAGTATCCGACAGTGCTGATTTCAATTCAAAAACTTAAGACTGTGTTGCTATTATTTTGTGTTGAAAGTTGGATTTGAATTTTAACCATAAACTATTCAACAAAAATTTCTCGTGTTTTGGAAGCTTGCATCAAGGGAAATTTAACAAAAAGATTTTGAAGTAGTCACTAGAGCAAAAGCTAGATATATCTTCAATATGACTTTTAAATTTTAAAGGAGGTTGCCTTTAAGATACAGCGATCCTATAGGTTAACATACATGTAAAAGTTGTACTAACACAAAACGATTGAATACTTTTGGTATCGTACATAAATGAACTATATGAACCAGGAGTTCTAAGTTGAAAATCAATTCTATTTTAGTATTATGGCTCAAAGGTTCAATTAAAAAAACTATTTAAACTGATTTATATAAAACTCCTAAAGTAATAAGTTCTATTTCTATAAAATATTACCAAATTAAATTAATTGTAGCATTCTATCTACCAGGAATTAATTTAACATATGAAAATCCATAATTAAAATACCAAAAATTGAGACAATATTTTGATAAAATTCACCCTGAATATCAAATTTAAACTAATAACTTTAATCCAATGACAATGCAATTTCTATTAGTTCATTGGAATTAAGTACATAATACAAAAATTTAAAACAAATTTTCGAGAAATTGTTTTAAAACAATTAAAATAATTACATTTCTTATTATCTTAATTAAACATTTTTTTTTACCTTTCTATTATAATTGATTACAAATCAATTATCTGCAATTCCCCTTTCACTGCAAACCAATTAATCGAATTTTACTTTGTTTATAATAATTACAATGTTGCACAATACTTAAATGATAGTCCACAATCTCAATAACAAAACTGTTATACAGTTTTTATGACAATCCAATAAAATCTTTGGCCTTTAAAATAATAATTTACTTGTTAATTATAATACTGTAGACTGTAGAGATAGAAGAGTTAAAGTTTTGAAGAATATTAATGATAAAAATATAATTGTACATAAACATAAATTTATCGACTTGATATTTTGAACCATTCCCATTTGCTAATATAGAGAGAGGAAAAGTTGAAGGCATCCATAAATAAAGAAACCAATTATAATAAAAAAGAATTTTGAAAGATACTTAATAATATATTTTGTAATTTGACTTCACATATAAAACTTTTAAACAAATTCAAATTGAAAAGAAAACTGATCATCATCAATGAATTTTACTGTAGCCAATATTTTCAATGGACAATTTTCCGCTAAAATAAATCCAATATTTTTCTTTTGCATATATAAGTACATCATACAGTTTTCTTTAAGTTAGAAAAACTACATTTTCATTTTTTATTACATCTTTTCTTTAAAGAAATAATCAGTCATTCTAAATGCAAAGCATGTCATCATTTTCCATTTTGATTTGGAAGTATATATAGATACGTACAACTTTTATAAACAAAACAAAAAAACCCTCCATCACAAGTAAAAGTTTTATTGTCATCAGATGACAAACACGACGAACATCGAAAAAAAAAAGTAATAAAATCTTATTGGTCCTTTGAGAGATCTTACAAAGGAAAATTTGTCGTGCTTCAAATAATAATTTTGAGAAATTATTTTATACGAATTTGTCTGGTCAAGGATAAAATAATAACTTTTTTGTATCAAAAATTGTATGCATATATTTAGTAATATGAAAAACTAATGCTGAACTGTATGCCAGGTCGCCAAAAAGTTTTCGATTAATCATCATTTTACTAAATGTATATGGAAATGTGTCCAAAAATCATAAATTTATTGCCTCTATAATTTAATATAATAGTCATAAAGACAATACGGAATTATAAGATTAAAGATTGAATTGATTTTTGATTGCAAATATTATGTATAATAAAGGTGAGTATAAGTCCAATGTGCTTGCTATTGAATGCAGTATGGTCTTTATAGATGGAAAAATTGGTATATTTAAGGATCGAATATGAAAAATGTAATTTAATTAAATAGTTACGAACAAATTAATGCAGAATTTGTGGAGTCAACAGCTGAGCACATCCTGTAGGAATGTTGTATAGATTACTAGGGTTTTGAATATCATCTGGATCTATTATCATAGGAAAAATAAATTTGTGTTTTTGTAAGAGGTTTTGTATTACAGGTCTATGTCACAAAAACCACAGTGAATATGGTTATTGGAAACTAGCTTCTTGTATTTATAAATTTTATTTAATGGAAAATTGTAACCTTGTTAGGTTAGGTTTAGAGTCCAAATTGCTGTATCCTTTTAGTTTATTTTAATATTCCTTCTAATTATTCGTCACTGATGATATGAACCATGTACTGCTGATGAAACCAATTGTGTGTAGTGCTTTTATGATTACAGTGATTTGGAACGCCTCAATTATTCTGGATTTATTCCTATTTATTAAATGGAATTCTGTTGCACGCTTTCTTGATAGTCCAGTAATGAATATACATCGAATGCATTAGCCCTTCCAGCCTGTTCCCACTGTATTATTCATGAATGGTTCTAGGAATGGTTCTGGTTCCTTTTGAAGACTCTACATTAAAATTTTGAGTGTCCTTTTTTCTTCTTCATATTATCGAATAGTGTAACCAAAAATTGTGTTAACAAATTAAATAATTACAACAATCTTTTGAAGGTTCTAAAAACTCGAAACTTAACTATTTTGGAAAAATATGGAATTATTAATCCTCGGACAGTATAAATTTTAAACTGATATTATCAGCGCCAAGCACATAACCAACAAATTACTTTGAAGATTAATTTCAATTCAATTTTATCCCTTAAATAAAATCACCCTGTTCCCATCAAGTTTACAAAGAGCATTCATTCATACAATTGCAATAAATCAAAATAACTTTAAGGCATCTGAAAAAAAAAAGATAGGTACCAATTTTTTTTATACTCTCTGAAATTTTATAACGATAAACTTTTTTCGATTTATAAGTACGATATAACAAAATTGAATTTTGAAAAAAAAAAAAAATTATTTAACTTCAAAAGAGTTCGATATTAGCGAAAAACTACACGGTTGACTAGATAATAAAATTTGTATAGTAAAAACTGAGTGGAAAAACTATATATAAAAGTAGAAAAACAATTCAAAACTTTTATATTTCCCTGTAATATAAGAGACCAAAAGAAAAACTAAATAAACTTTTATAACAAAAAAAAAAAAAAAATGATTCGCTTTTCTAGTTACAAAGTTGTAAAAAATTTGAAAATTACAGATTATTTTTATTGTCTCCCCGGACTAATAAATATAGAGTATAAGTTTTCTAAAAGACGAGGAATTTAATTACAATTTCAAATATGAAAAACTGGAATAAACAATTTTCATGTATAGGTCAAAAATTTTAGCAGATCAATGATTTCAGGAATCTATAAGGATTAACAAATGCATTTTCTTGATTGAATCTAATTTTTGTTTAATTTTTCGATCCTTGAACTCCATTTTACACGGAGGAACAGTACTAACCCTAATCACTTTTCTAATTATGCATCACTGCCCAGACCCGTACTATGTATCTATAAAACAGTACAGATACTTTAGTGACATGGGTCATGATTCTACCGGTGTAATTATGTAACTATCGAAGTGTCGTATGCTTTTTTTCGCAAGTGCCTCGCACAGTTGGTCTTTTTATAGTCCAAGTTTGCGTGTAAATGTTTATTTCAACTTTCCAGTGTCCTGCAGGGATGTCTACCAGTGATTATTCCTTTCTAATTATACTTTAATCGAGGTTATAACCTCAATTTCTTAATTGCATTGAAAATATTTTAATAAACTATATTATATTTATAATTAATTAATAATTATTTTTTTATTGTTTGAGGTTGTTATAATTTATGTTTGTCTTTTTGTAAAATGATATGTCAAATAATTTAATTTTAATAATAAACTATTAAGGATATTATTTTGTTGTGCTACTTATTATAATTGTGGATTAGTTTATCAAACAGAATTACCAATAATAATCCATAGAGAATATATATAACGTCGACTATTGTGTCCGTACTATATATACAGAATGTCGTCCATTACAATGAATGAAAAATATAATTAATAATATTATTGGGAGGCGGTATTTTATGTTGTGATAGTATGAGGGAATATATAATTTTGTGGGGGGTAACGTTTGTGTTTGTGTCATATAAAGAGGACGGAAATGAATGTATAAATTAAAATATTATATATTTTAAATGCAATTAAAATGTCCTTTTTGTGATGAACGTATATATAGTATATAATAAACAGTAGGATATTATGTTATTTTAATTTTTTGGGATAATATAAAATTGAATTGTTTATTTGTATATAATAAATAATTTTTGAATAATTATTATGTAAATAATTTTTTTGTACAATTAAATTACATTCTGTTTTTTAATAAACTCATTATTAATCCACCCACATTATAATTTGATTTGTGATAATATTACTTTAGCATAAAAATTAGCATTGGTAACACTAATTTTGACATTTCTGATAACTATTTTTTACAAAAAAATGTTAAGTTTTACATTTATATTAAGTAAGAGCCACAATGTACCGATCAGTTCAGTTCAGTTTCGATTCGATTCTATTCGACTGGTTAAGAATACTGAATTCATAGTTATTGATTGCAATCGATTAATTTATCTATTTTAAATTTTGTTATCATCTCTTTTTCTGGTGTTTCTGTAATTTTTATTTTGTTTACTTATTATCCGAATAAAGAATTTTTTTTTTCTTTTGACATACTTTCATTTTGAATTCGCAAAATTCCAATCGTTCCAAACTCTTTCTATTCCATTCCATTCGAATCGATTCGTTCCGATTCGTACCTGTGTCCACTTAATTCCCATACAAAATATGTATGAAGACGTCAAATTTGAAATTTTTGAACGAATCGAAACTGAACTGATAGAAACTATGTAGCCAAGGCTTTAGTTTAGATTTGAGTAATACTGATTTTGACATTTATCTATCCTGACGTTAATAAAGTATGAATGACAATAAAAAATTGTTTAGGATATAGTATTGGCAACACTTGTATCCTGTCGTTACAGAAGTATATATGAGAAGAAAATTGTTTTTAGAATAATGGCAACACTGATTTAAACACATCTGTATCCTGTCTTTAACAAAGTATTAATGACAAGACAACTTTTATTTTGAAATTAATATTAGAATATTGGTAACACTGATTGTCACATTTCTGTATCTTGTCGTTATAAAAGAATGAACGTCAAATAATTTCAATTGATTATATTGTAATAACTAGTCAGCTTTCTAACATTCTTAACTATATAACTCAACCAAATTAAAATTCATGAACGCTCATTCATTCTTCATTTCGTAGTCAATCCATAATTGAACTTTATCTGCAATGGGTTAAATTATTTTCGAAAAAAAGTATTTTGTAAATTAACATTAACAAATATCATAAAAATTCTGTCATCATTTCAAAATATATATGAAAAATCAATTTTCATTGACCACAAACAAAATCCACTAAAATATTAATTTTCTCATAAATAAAATTATTGACTTCAAAACATATTTATATCTCTAACCACTAATTCTCATATATTTAATAAATTTTCACAAAAATAATTTTTTTTTTCATGGTTTTGTATTGGGTATAATGACAAATCTCGTGGGGATTTTATTATATTTTGTGTATATCCTTTTTTTACTCCATAATTTCTAAATGTGTATATATATAGAAATACATATAATTTAGTTTAATGAAAAACGATAAATTTTGATTACATATTTCCGGTCGATCCAAATATATATATATACAAAACATAAACATAATATTACACATTGTTGTATACATATTTAGATACATTATTATGTTTATGTTGGGGCGTATGCTTTAAAGCTAACCACAATACAATATTTTTGTAAAATTATTATTAATAATGATAATTTTATGTGAAATATATTTAAAATTTGAATAAATAATTATTAGGGATTTCATTTAGTATGATTAAAGTTGATTATTATTTTGATATTGATTAAATAAATGATAAAAAATATATGTAAATTTTAATGGAAATTCGAGTGTTGAAAACAATACGATACAATCAAATTAAAATGGCAGTTGTACATTCCGAAAACATTAAGAATTGAAGGACTGTGAAACTAGACCAGGAATTTCATTACTCTGTTCACGCCACGTCGGACAAGTCCGTCTTTGACCGCACGCAAATATACGGTTGTTACAATATGGTCATTTTGACCCCAGTTTTTCATTTTGTATTCGCCACGTTTTTATGATAAATACAGCCATTAATAAAAGAACAAGTTTTCGTTGTGTGAAAAACAATCAATTGTACGGACCACGTCTGTTTTCCATTAAATTATGTTATATAAATGGTTTTTTTCTTGCCATTGAACAAATAAGTTAAGTTTTATGTGTGGTAAATATATTAAGAATCAAATTCCTTACAAATGACAAAGGTAATAATAGTTCTAGGGTCAAATTTACCCATAAATTTATGTACCTAAGCATGTAGAGAAGTGTTCTGTACATACAAAACACCAATTCTTAAACACTTCTACTTTATATTCCCCAATTTCTTAAGGATATTTAATTTACTAAAAAAAAATTCCAATTTCCAACCCAAAAATTATATTAAATTACGGTCTTTTATATTAAATATAAATATATACAAATTTTTATTGAATTAAATTCATTTTTATTCATTATTCCTTTACCCCGTCAATGTAAATAATATTCAACACATCAGATTCATAAAAGTTCATCGAACAATATTCGAAATCTTTTCCAATTTACTCTTAAATTATATGTAGGCAACATAGACAGAAACCTAATTTAGTTTTTTTTATGTCTACAACAACCTAAAAGAAAAATCTTCCAAAAAATCTTTTATATATATATAAAATTGACAATATATGAATTTTCCGAAAGTCGTAGACAAGGATAGTTTTCTGATAAATGTCATTATATATCCAATTTTTTTTTTTGGTTAAGTTTTCTTTAGAAAAGTTCAATTTCAATCTGGTTTTTTTTTTATATGGTAGGAGGAGAATTGGTTTAAATTAACCCAAAAAAAAATAAGTGGTTTATATATATGAAAATAAAATTCCTGGGTTAATAATAGATTAGAACGAAGATGAGTAAAAATAAATTTGTAGTAATTTAGTGTAGATGAAGATCGTTCTCTATAAATAATCAGAGTTAATTCTGATGATAATTACAAATTGATTTTTTAGTCACAAAGGATCGTTTTTGTTTTTGTTATATCTTTATAAGACCCGAAAGAATATTGAATTTATTTAATTATTAAAGAAAATTATGTCAAAATTCTTTAAGATTTTATTAAAGTAATATCGAATTTGTATAAATATCGAATTTATATAAAGAAAATTAAAAAGTTCTATAAATTGTCGCCTATATGCAGATGACATGGCCATAGTAGCTAGAAGATTTGAGGATTAAGAAAGATCCTTCAAGAAAAGAAATTGACTGAAAATAAATGAAACTGGAACTTATGCAGTCAGATCAAATGACGAACTTCTTCAATTAATAAGCGGCTAAGACATAATGTAGTTTGGTAAAAAGCCAATGAATTAAATAGGTTGGGTATTTAATCAGATTGCCGCAAAAAAGAATTTTTTGACTCTGTGCCAATGGGAACAAACTACAACCGTATATGGGTGAATAATGTTAGCAACCAATTAGAAATTCTTGAAGTTCAGCAGCACGAGTAAAGACAGTTGGAAGTAAATAGTAAAGTATGTAAAGACCCACATGCTGTAGCATCACATGATGATTGAAATTAAATGACAAATTATTAGCAATTGTTGCTAGTAATTTCATTAATTTCTTTACTAAACATCAATAAAATGTCAAAGCAAATCTATTAGCATAGCATAATATGAAAAGCCATTTAAATTTGTCAATTAATATTCATTACATTCTCGGATAGCTCATTTGTCAATCTTATGTGCATTTTCTCCCGCATTTAAAATATCTCACATCCACACAATTAAATAATAATGAAAGACTGACTTGCTCATCCTTGACAATATTACATTAAATCTACTTTACCGGCGGCCACTTAATCAGTCAGTAAAATAAATATTGTCAAGTCAAAAAAAAATAATTTAATGAGAATATTTCGTTTAAATATAACAGAAAAGTGTTGACAAGACATTTATCCATCCATTTAAAAATGTGTCTTTAAAATTATATTTTTATAATACAAATAATAATAAGTTTTGTAAAGACATGACGACAACAACACAAAAAAAAAAAAAAAAATATTTTTCAAGCTACTTGAAAAGTCGTCGTTGTCGTATCTGAAAATTTTTCCACTTTTTCTTTCTTTCAAAAGATTTGAAGAATTAAGAAGAAGCCAAAAATGAAGATGTTTTTTTTCTTTTTTTTTTTTTGCGAGAAACATAAAAAGACAACAACATTATTTAATGATCTATGGTATATGAACATACTCGACAAGAAAATAAGCGTATCATAATTTTTGCAAGTGAACATGCCAATTTTTCTATAAGTTCGTATATATTTTTTATTAAAAGAAATATTTAAAAAATCTTTTATTTTATGGATTTTAAAGAGTTTGTTTGAAAGTCAATTGAAATATAAATGGAATTTAAATAGTGGAAGTGGATTACAATTAGAATTGGAACCATCTTAACACATTAATATCATTCCAAACTCAAATTTCAAGATAAAAGTTAAGACAGGAAGGCTTAACAATCAACGGAACAAACAGCACGAACGTGCAGAAATCCTGCTTGCATTGCAGATACATATCAGTAACTAGCGGAACAAGTGAATACATCAACCAACAGACTCCGTAGAACTAAATTCATCAGGCTCTACAAAGTATGGAAGTCATCACAATTCTCTAGAAGAATTAAAAATAGGATATTCAACTTAGGCATCAAATTCCATACTGTTGTATGGAAGTGAAACATGAACGTTCAATAAGAAGGATATCGACAAACTACAAATATTGGCTTACGTATAAAAAATATTTCGGGTTCAAAAAAATAACGAACGTTGAACTCTGGGAGAATTACAGAACGAGAACCATCATAAAACAAATACGCAGAAGAAGATGAAGGAAATATACTAAGACGATAATCAAAGAGTTCAATCACAAGACAATCGCTGGAATGGTATATGGAAAAGAACAATAAACAAAAGAAGTATAGAAACACAATATCCAGTCTGATGGAAACTCTGTAGAGAAGTCCTATGCCGCCAAATGGAATTAACAAGAAAAAAAATCGTAAAGATTCTATTGTTTGCAATCAACGACAATAATCCACTATGTAAATCAACAAGGTAATCAACTATAGGAATAGGACTAAGACATAAATCGATAACAACTTATGACCTAAGTTATCTAGTAAAAATGAAAGCCGTCAGTTCAAAGACTGTTCTTCCGCGCGAGCCTTTTCTAACTTTCTAACAAAATATCCTTAAGATGAAATCACCCAATACCCAATCCTAAATACTACCCACCTTATATAGAGAAAACCCCTGGGAAAACATTGAGCACTCATGTTATGCTAAGCTGTCACATTTTTATTTAAAACTCATATATAGCTAGAAACAATTACAAATTCCACTATACTTTTCAACTCCACGAATTTGTACATTTCTCCTGTAAATATTTTCCCTCTAAAACACAAAGATTGACAGTTTCTTTAACAAGAGATGAAAAAATATCTTCCTTAATTTACAATATATATACCAACATTTTCCCATCCACAAATTCACGACATATACACTATCTATAATGGTATGCACAGAAATAACCATGTCATTTGCAGACATTTGTCATTCAATCCAATTTTTTTTATATATATTTTGTTACGCGCATCAAAGACTTTAGTCTCTAACTGAGATGTGATCTAGGGAAACAATATTCTGAAATTGAAAAAGCAACGAATTTTTTATCTAAATACTTTCGTTGTCAGTCTATGGTAACGACAACAAGAACAAAAAATGTAAAATAACGTCAGATGATGATGTTAAATGGAGGGCGGCAGTAGATATAAAATAATTTTTTTTTTATATTGCTATTCTGCACTCTCTTTTGTGACGTTTGGATGTTTTGCATATCTAAGGCATTTTTACAACATTCCAACAAAGTCGAATGATATGTTAAAACATGGATATCAAAGTAGATCTGTACGAATTGAATACGAAAAGATAAATTGATATCTAAGTGTTGTCGTTGAGATATAATCATTTTGTGAAATTAATTATTCTTGTTTAAAAGTGCAAATAATTTTTTTTTTCCGAATTTTATTTTTATTTCAGCACCGACAACGAAAAAAAAAACATTTACTTACGGATTTTAAACAGGTATTTATAAAATGAAAATTAATTGAAGAAAATTAGTTTGAAAATAAACGTATATAATGACTATAAATCAGTAATTGAAATGACAGTTTAATCGAAATTGTGAGTTCCTTTATGTATAAATTACTAATAACTAAATTTTTAATTACTTTTCAAAATTGATAAATTGATATTTTAATGAATTACCACGAAATTGTGTGTATAAGCGATGTAAAATTTTTTGTAAAAGTGAAAATATAATCATGAAATTAACACTAACTTATAATTTTTTTGTGGTAAGAAGTCAGCGAAGCAGTCAATGCAACGTCAGTAATATAATATTAACAAGATTATTAATGATGTATAGTAATAATTTAGGAGTGTAAGTTGTAAGTAGAAATATGGTATTTATTATCTACTAGTCGAGATCATTATTTATGCTACAATAAATATATACTAACAGTTGTACTTGTAACTATAATCTCTTACTCTTGAAGACTTAATGTGTTGAGTATGCAAGACAGAAAATAAGTTTGTTCATTTTAGCCTTTTTGACGCTTCGTATGACTTTAATCAATTAAACAAATTATGCTATAATTCTCGAGAAATTACAAACTCTAATTTGAAATTACAAACTCTAATTTGAGCGACATTTATGATCAATGACATTAAATAAATTAATATGATAAATCAATGTAAAGCTTGCGCTACAATGTACCGATCAGTTTCATTTCGAATCGATTCTCGTACACTAGCCAATCGACTGGTTAAGTATACTGAAAACAGTTCCAAATTTTGCTTTCATCTTTTTTTCTGCTATTCAGTTAAATTTCATTTCTCTTGCCATTTTCTTCAGTTTAAATTAGTAAAAATTCAATTATTCCAAACTCTTTCAATTGCACCTTATGTTGTCCAGAATTGATTTCAATCGATTGTCCATACAAACTACATGAAGATTTGAATTTTACTGAACGAATCCATACTAAACCAGATCGATATATTGTAGTCCAGGCTTAATTATTTAGTTATTTTTAATTTACTGCGTAAATGTATGTTAACAACAACTATTAATTTCAAATCTGTGCAATTAATTCATTTAATTATATCTAACTAGCTATATAATTATCAACCGTCGCACACGCATTATTTTATTTTTAATAAGATTAAAAATGTTAAATATTATATACTTAATTAAAATTTTTACAGCTCAAAAATTTGTGAAATTATTAAATTTAAGAAAAATATTTAGAATTAGTTATTTAATTCAAAATTGTCCTAAAAAATGTTATTAAGTAATTTGTAACTTGCAAATAGAGTATAAGTTAAAAAATAGCAGCAATCTAATAAATAAAATTTTATAATTAATGTAAATTTACAATTAATTAAATGTTAAATATAATACAAATAAAAAATACGAAACAAGTTAAGTCAAAAAGATCATAAATTTACAATTCAAATTAATACAAATTGAATTAGCGTAACTTATATACTTAATTTAGTGAAAAGCATAAATTATTTTGAAAACAATGTTTAAATGTGAACCAAAGAAAAAAACAAAATCAAATTTAACATTTTTATCGTGTGTTACTAATTTATTAGTAAACGTATAAAAGATTCGAGATTTGTCATTAATTACACTATATATCAATAAATCCAAGGAAAGCTTAACAATCAATTTATTATATTAACCCTTTAAAGAACACATTTAATAGTAGTAACATGAAATTAGTAGTATAGTCGGTACCATTTAGTGTCCCCATATTACGAAATATATTATTTGTCATAATGGAAAACAGAAGCTATGGAAATTCGTTGGCTCCACATTACCAATACATAAATTAAAATTTGTATATGTATTCAAGAGCCGCGGTCTGTATAGTGTTAAATACATTTTTTATTTTGTATAGAAATATATCGATGAATAGCGAAAATTAATAAACAAAAATATCAATTAGAATTTTTTTATATGCTTTGTGGTATGCTCAGATAGGTTCAACTTCATTAAAAGATTAAATATATATAAAAAAATTATTATTGATTTAAAGGTTATTCCATTTTAATGAGAGGTTAAGAGAAATAATTAAACAAATTACTTATTAATGAATGGTTTTTTTTATTAATAATACATAATTCATTGAAATTTAATATGTATTGAGATTTTTTCAATGAAATTATGAAATACATTTTTTATAAAATTTAATTTTTTGGATTTAAATTTAAAATTCATATAAATTTGAATATCAAAGAACAAATAATTATGTTTAAATTTGCTTTAATTTAAAATTCCAATCATTTTTAGGACAATTTTATCATTTTTGGAATACTTCCATTTAAAAAATAAATTGTCCAAATTTTTGGGACAAATATTATTATTGGAAAAACATTTAAAATGTTAATAATATTGAACCGTTTTAACATTGGTAATTTTTAGGACAATTTTAGACAATAATTTTCGCATTTATTTTTGGGACAATTTAGATATTTTTGGAGTAATTCCTTTCCAATGGTTCTAATTTTTATGACAAAATTTGTTTGCATTTATTTTTAGAACTATTTAAAGATTTTTGTAATAGTTCCTTCCAAAAAATCGACCTAATTATACGATATTGAAACAACTTGTAAAAGGCAAATAATATGGAACTGTCTCAATAATTGTAATTTTTTAGAAATATTTTGGGACAACCATTTTTGGCACGTACAGAATAATGATTGACTTGAAAAATATTCTTACAAAACAATAAACATTTTGCAATAAATGATAATATATTTGTATAATTAGCCTGTCCCAACAAAGAAAAATCTTTAGAACATTTTTGGGACAACAATTTTTCTCAATTAAAATCGCGTATTGAAAAATATTATGTATTAATAAGAAATAATCACTTCTTTAAAAAAAATCAATTTTTATATTTAAATTTCTTCTTTCCACTTTTTCAATTTTCTTTCTTTACATCCTTAACAAAAAAATCAATTAACTACAAAAGCATTAATTAATTTAATTTTGTAAACAACTCTAATTTACCTAAAATTTATATTTATTATCTCTAAATTCATGTGCCAAAAAATATCACGTAGTTTGTGATCTTTATTATATCTTGTATTTTTATTCTATATACCATAATACACACTATAATTTATATCCTCATCCTTCCCCTTGTGATAGATATTTAATTCAAAGTTAATCTTCTTAATGAAAATAGATTTTTCAGATGAAATATATGCCATAACATTTAACACACTATTTTTGGGACTAAGTATATAATATAGTAATAGAAAATGAAAGAAAAGATTTGAAAACAAGACAATAAATACCATGACTACAACAACACCCATAATGATTTCAGATGTGATGATGATGATGATAGTATAATGATAAGAGTATTTTAATAAGAAATGCGCAGAAAATCTCATTTTTTTCGTATTAAATTTTTTTAGTTTTTTTTACTTCAACACTGGCTCTTTCCTTTGCCTTCAGCACATCAACATATAAAAATTTTTTTCGAGGAATTATGGAATAACAATGAAGTGTGGCAATGGAAAGATTAATTTGATAAAAATGGAAATTGGCCAAATATTTTTTTTTTGTATTTCCGATTTTAATAAAAAATGTTGTAATCAATTTGTGAATTGTCAGTAAAACTTAAGGTTTAGTTAGTTCAGGGCTGTTCTATCAAATTTCCAATTTTTATATCAAATTTATTCGATTGATTTTAAGAGATTTAAAATTTTATAAATATTCCTGAATTTTTAATTATAATGTCCAATTTTAACATACTCCAAGTTTTGACGATCCCTAGCTTTTTTTTATGATTATCATCTTTTCTTATTGTTTATCGTAACATTATAGAAAGGTGAAATTTCATGTTGTTTTTCATCATATACATAGAGTCATTGTTGATGCTAAAGTTTCCGTCAACACTTTTCCCTTTAAACACATTTTCAGAATTTCATATTACCAAATATAAATAATTTGTTTGGTCTTAAATTTCGACCTCCAAAGCTTCAATGTGTAAAAAAAAAATTAACTATTTTCACATATCATCATCACGACGATACATATCTACAAAAACTCTTAAATATTTGGACATTAATAAATCATTTTTTCAAATTTTTGACTTCTCCATCATATACATAACGTAATTTTATATATGTGAGTTTTTAGATGCCGCTGAAATTCTGTATATTAAGTATTTAAGATTCCCGAAATATCAATCATAATTTTTGTCTTCTAGTTTATATTTTATGTACAAAAAGTCACAAGAATAATGGTTCGTTATATTGAATGCGACACCATCATCATCAACATATTTTTCTATCTATGGTACGATGAAAACGGACGACGGCAAACAATTCGAACAAAAAAATAAAAATGATGATTTGTGCCTGATGTTTTTATAGATTTATATATAAATGTCAAATTATCCTTGACTTATTCTGCTCGAATGTATACATATATATATGGTCAACAAATATATTCATCATTTTATATTGAATTAATAAAATTTGTATAGATAAAATTGGATTTAAACGGAAATAAAATTCATCTTTTTTAATGATATAAATATATATATAGAAAATTTATGATGATTCATCATGAAACTATGATGATTTTTCAAATCTGGTATGTTGGATAAAGAATGAATTAATAGTTTATGATAAATGCAACTGACAAGTTTAGATATTATATTTATTATATATAAAGGCAATTTTAATGAATAAAGGCCATATTAATAATTCAATTAGATTTAGAGAATTGTTTAACGAGATTTATTAAGAGATCTAAACGATAAATGAATTGTTTTTGGCATATAAGTTAATTATAGAATTAATTAATTTAGTTTTGTGTAGGATATATAGACAAAAACTATTAATTTAGTAGGCCAATAGCGATTCGTGTTATAAAAGATTAGTATAATATTGTTATATTTACACTGGTACTAAATTTGTATATAAACTTCGGAGTTTTTATAATTATTTTCGTACATTTACTTTGGGAATGATGTCAAAAAGGAATCAAAACTGTGGTATATTAATTGAAAGAGTGATAAGATTAAGTGACAAATGAAATATTTTATATATTTAACAAAATTTAACACATAATTCCTGATATAATCATAATTTCAGAAATGATAATTGACCTCCTCGATGCTACCAAAATTGATATATTTTTCTGGTGCTGTACCGCTGCCGCTTTGAAATGTAAAATAAGAAGATGAAAAATAGAAATATCATGTAAAAGGAAAATTGTTTATAAGCTTTGTAAGTCAAGCTAAAGTTTAGAATGATACATTAATACTAGAGTATTGGAGAATGTCATTAAAACTAAAATCTCTCGCTTTATTATAAATAATTTCGAGTGAACTTAAATATTTCCCTCGTAATAACGAAAATTATATTTCGACAAGAAATTTCGTCTTTTAAAAGCAAATATTTTTCTAATACAAATCAAAGTTTTCAGACAAACTCTAGTCTTGAATTTAAAAACGTTTTAATTCCGAGGAGTGGAAATATGATTAATCGGAATTTAATTACATTTAATCACAGATTTGTCGATAATTCCAATGTATACAAAATAATTGTCAAGCTTATAATTCGATTTGATTCGAAACGTGATTGATCACATTTAATTGAATTGAGGTCATTTTTAATGTTTAATAAATTAAAGATATATATAAAAATTATTCATTAAGTATTAAGTAAATATAATTTTAATTGAAATAATAATTAGTACTTACATGTGATGTATGATTAATTAAATTATTATTCTGTGCATGATTATTAATATTACTAATATTATTGTTATTACTGCCGGTGTTATTGATATTACTATTATTACTATTATTAATGTTATTGACACTATTTACACTATTATTTATATTACTTAAATTAATATTACTATTATTATTATTATTATTATTGTTATTATTTAAAATATTATTTTGATTTTTTGTATTACTATTATTATTTATAATTATATGATTATTTTGTTGTTGTTGATGATTATTACTATTATTATTATTATTAATATGATGATAATTATTCCATTCACGTTCACGATCACGCATATCCTTATCACGTTCACGATCTCGTTGTCCTAAATCAATTATTTTTGGTGCTTTATCATCAAAACAATATGTTGCTGTTAATTCATCTATTGCTGATAAACGTTTTTCTTTACGTTTTTGGGCAAATTTAATAGCATACTGAAATGAAAAAATTAAAATTATGTTATTATTTATACCTGCAGTTTTTAATTTTTTTAATATATGTAAATAAGGTAAGAGTGAATTTAGAATTTTTGTATTTTTGATTGCAAGAAGGCTTACGAACTTGGATAGCTACCGTTTCGAGATAACCTCAGGGATGTGGCGAGATAATTCTATAAAAAAAACTCTTTTGTTGATTTTCAAAAGGGGCATTACCTCAGATGATGTCAAGACCTGCGTGTAGTCGAGGATATCAGTCATTGATCTATAACTAGCTGGATTTGATTAGAAGGTTTACGATCTTACGTAGCCACTGCCTTAACGGCCTCGGAAAATATTAATTGAAATTCTAAGATTTAGGACAGAAACGAATTGAAGTCAAGATTGGGTTACGTTTTGTTTATATAAAGGAGTATTAATGACCTTATATTTGGTGGTACCCGATACGGAAATAATTTTCAAATTCCTATATACTCAAAACTTTCTTTGTACAAAATTTTTAATGAACTATCAGTAAGTTACTAAAGAAAACTTATATGCATGTTCAAACTTAATTGTTTCACATATCATCAAAGAAAGAGCGTCAATTAACGTCTCTTTATAAATAATAATAAAAAAAAATGAAATCTAAAAGCATATCATCATCATATCCATTTAAAAAGCATCTCATTTAACACACCTTGACTATATAATACTAAAATTTGCAACACCTCTGATAATTATTATATATTTTATCAATTGACAAGAATCAACAGTTTTTTTTTTCTTGTTGTTGTACTAAAAAGACATTTACTTGCGTTGTGTAAAATGTCAGACATACTTTTATACCAGCCAGTTTTAAATTACACACATCATAGTATAGTATATAATATTCATTGCCCAAGAATACTTATACTTCTTCATCGTAATTATTTTGATGATATTCCGCCACCGAAAACAAAAATAAAACATTTATTAACTACTCAAATACACAAAATTCCCGCACACTGCACACTGTATGCAGTAATTCCACACACAGTGTGGTAAGAACAAAAAATCGTTAAGTTTTTAAATCATTTTAAAGAAGCCATGAAGAATTCTGATGTACCGCTCTCACTGTTGATGTGTTGCTATATAATTTTCAATTCGGAAACTGTCAGACAAGTTTTTTTTTAGTTTGTAGTTTTAAGTTGAGAAACAATAAAAGATGGAATGAAAAAATTATTAACACGATTATCATTGCGTTGGTAAATAATCATACTCGGTAGTTTTTTTTTTTTTTTTTTGTAGATGTCATATCAAATTGCTGCTGCTGCCGCCGTACATGTCACAAAAATTATTTATTGCATATAAAAGCATCATATACAAAATTAGGAAGATTTGCAGTGTGTTGTTAACTTGAATAAAATGATTTTTTTAAATTTAGTAATTTAGAAAACTGGTAAACTATAACAAGAAGCCTTTACGAGATGTGAGATTGTATAAAGTTTTCATATTGAAGTCAAGAGGTCATTAAAAGATAAAACAATTTCTAACCAAAATAATTAACAAAATCGGATATAAATACTTATTAGATTGCGTAGCCGTTTGTTTATTACATCAAAATCTGAGGTAACCAAAATTTTACATGCTACCGAAGCAAATTAAAAAAATTCTGGAAACTGTTTTCCAAAAAATTGTTAGGATTTTTGTTATGTCAATATTCTTGACATTCTGTAGGTTTTAGGCTGAAAGATACTGAAAATTCGTATTTAATCTAAAAACAAATATCGTGCCACTCTTAAGTATAGTTGACGATTCGATTTTTATTCAATCAGAAAGAATCAATAAAATATTCTTAACCGATCAAATATCTTGAAAGCTTATAAACTGTTTAGTTTAATGCAGAATATTCATCAAACATTTAGATTTTTTTTTTTAAATTTTATGAAAGAGTACAATACCCGAAGCACTAACCCTATATTTACCTATTAGAATCACTTGCCGGAAATTTACAGCGAAGCGGTAAATCAAAATATACAATAACATCAGAAAAGTTCACAGGTGCAACGTATTATCCCAAAACTTTTGTAAAAAAAAAATTAAATTGTTTTTCATTATATTTTTTAAACGTAAACTTGAATTGATGATGATACAGCAAAATCATGAAATAATATTCTGCTAATATTTTCAAAGGTTATAGATAGATAAATCAGAAGGAAAAAAACAAAGACAACAAATAACAAAAATGGCTTATGACGTCGTCAAACATTGTGTCGGTAATTATAAAAAAAGAATATAAAAACAAACTAAAGATTCTATGAAAATAACAAGAACCGATAGAATTTCACAAATAGTTTTTTTTATATATACAGAATGAATGGTTCGTTGGCTGTGAGAATTGGTAATATGATTCTAACTCGAACTATATATAAAAAATGTTTAACAAAAGAAAATCTGAAATTAAAGTAATTTGATCTTTTGATTGAAAAACATTTGTTGTTTAATGTAATTTTACTGATTTTGTCGGTGTATAATGGACGGATTAAAAGGCAAACTATAGAAACTATAAAGGATAACAGAAAAAAAAAATTAATTGCTTTCTAATTTCCTTTAAAAATGAAGTTTAATTGTAAACTTGTAATTAGTAAAATCACAAGAGTAAACGAGGGTAGATCGATTCTTATTGTTATTGATAATCAGAATAATCATAAGTAAGAATTTTTTGTTAAAAACAAGCAAGGGATGAAAACAATTAGACAGTAATGCTAAGTTTAACTTTACACATGCATGACACGAGGTTTAACTTTACATATATTACACAAAACAAAATTAAATATTAATGCTAGTAATTTTTAATTCATTTTTGACAGAATAATTACATATTCATTTTAATATTTATCACGATTAAATTCTAAAATAAAATCGATTGTAAAACTCCTGATTTCTACTGTACTCAGTGAAATCCTTAATTTTCCTTTCTATACTCATTAATATTCATAAATTTTTAATTCCTTAAATCAATAAATTTTACTAAATCTATTCAAATATACAAAAATTCTTTATAAATTATTATTTTAATTTTTAAATATTCTTAAAAATATTTCAATTTCCACTAAAGAATTTCAAGAAATATTTTCGTTTTTTTTTTTTTTGACATTTGTTTTTCTGTATAAATAATCGAAGAAAATTCTTAAAACTTTTGTTTAAATATTCAACAATTTTCCTATAAGTATAAGAAAAATAAAGAAAATTATAATTTTTGTCTACATTTGATTTTTAGGGCTTTAATTTAAATATTTGTTCTATAAAAATTCATGATTTTCTTTTTTGTTGTTCTACTGGCACCACAGATTTTTCATATAATTTTTGTTACTTTAAAATTATTATTTTTATTTTTATGTGTGTGACCCTTAAATTCCTTAAATTATCAATGTTTTTCCTTTAAAACGATGTTTTACATATACATGAACAAATATTAGTGATAACTAATACAGATATATAAACATAAAATTAATCAAATTTATTTTTTGCAATATTGGCAACACTGTCCTGTAAAATATTTAATCTCTCTAGAAGAATTTCAATTTTTTATTTTTTACATGCAATTCTCCTTTCCTCTTGCACCACTAACTAAACACGATAATTTTTTAAAGTGCATCATGTCTGCCAACTGTTGAAAGTAAAAAAAAATGAAAATTATAGTAACAATTTTCTTCATTTCTGTTCCGGCGCACTGATAAAATACAGAATGTTTTTCGACACATTTTTTTTTCCTTTTCATTTCATTATTTTGATAGTATGATAGATAAGTGTATTGATAAATTTCTGAATATGTATTAGTAGATAGATTTTTTTTTCTGTTTTAATAGAAATAAAGGACACAAAAATGAAATTTTTAGAAAATAATAACGAAAAAGGTTATAGAAGGAACAAAACAAGGGCAATTACAGAATATGGCCGGCTTGTATTTTTTATAGTTTTTAAAAGGTTATATAAATTAACTTTTAAAAGTGGTAATTTATGATAATTAATGTCAATATAAAATATGTAAATTAATTTTTATTTGATTAAATAAATCATAATTTGACTTTTAAAAATAATATATAATTAAAAATATTATAATTGTAAGTTTGAAAACATTGCAGTCAATTATGAATGAAATACTCAGAAGTAATTGCTCAAAATTATAACGTAAATAAAGTAAATTAAATTTAATTACATTTTTAATGTTATACCTAAATACATTTTTTGACAGTAATTGTTTCTTAGTTAATTAGAAATTTTAATGCAATTTATTTAGTTAACGTTGGCATGATTGCATGCTTCAATAGTTTTGAATAAAAATTATTAGGAAAGGTAAAAAAAAAAAGGTTTACCCTTGACATTTTTCATTATGAAATGCATAAGAAACTTTTCTTATGTAGGTTAGGTAACTAAAGCTCGAAATATTTTGTGGAGGAAAAATTGAATGAATTGATTACAATTAAGCTTCATTTCTTTCACCGATAACCGTGACGACATAACAAATCAGAAATCTCAGAAGCGACGAAATTTCGGCACGGAATAAATATTGTTCAATTTTATCTTTTTCCGATGCAGAGCACATTGTGGAATTTGTGTGCGTGACTGAAAAACCGTCACAAGCTCACAAGAGTAAATTAATGTGTAAAAACCCCTACAGAATTTGTATAGCGTCACATTTTGTCGAAAATTTTCAGCAGAACGAAACGTTGCCACTTTAAGTCTTGTAATATATTTCGATAATTCAAAGCGGTTCCATGGCACATCAACGCGGGGTGATTATATCCAGGGTTCCCGTGGGGTTGTAAATTTGAACCAAATTTACTCCGTGCCCGAATTTTGTTGTGTCGGAGATTTCTGATTGGTTAGGACTCGCAAATTGGTAAAACAACTTTACATTTATAGATGGAATATAATAGATAAAGGCCAGTATTATTAATATGTAGACAATTCCACAAATGTTAAATCTCCAAAAATTGTCTTGATTTTAATTAAAAACAAAATGAGGTTTCATCAAATTCTAATCGTTCATTCATTATTGATCAAAATTGAAAAAAAAAAATTATTATTATATGATATTTTTCAACAAATTTTATAGAATCGCTTCCATTCAAATATCGTCGGTTGGCAGGAAAAAGTGACCAAGTGAAAATATTTAGATACTAATTTAATTTGAATTTGTTTTGCAGATAATGTAAACAGTATTAATTTATTAGTTTATGACGTATTATGTCTATAACATCTATAATATGTTATAGATATAATACGTCATAAACTAATAAATTAATACTGTTTACATTATCTGCAAAACAAATTCAAATTAAATTAGTATCTAAATATTTTCACTTGGTCACTTTTTCCTGCCAACCGACGATATATAAATTTAAATATCCTCCTTCATCATTATTTATCTGGCCCTAATGTTAAATATATATCTAATGTAAATATCTTCGATATTCTGAAAATATTAAATTGTATATAATAACAATCCCAATTTGTGTATAATATTTCACTTTTAATGTAATACGCCTATTGCTTGCCATTCACAAATATTAAAAAGGACGACGACAACAAGAAGGAAATCTTTTAGATCTTTAAAACATACTATGTTTTTCCGTACAACCATCATCGCTGTACCCAATAAACTATATATAAAAAAAGCCAAAGTTTTATATGTATAGATACGCGAAAAATGAAATACGGTTTACGTATAAAAAACATTTTCAAGGAATTTTAATGATTGAAGACTTTTAGGCTTTCGACTAAACTAAATATTATAATATTTTTATTTTCAATTCCGGACTGACTATCATCGCATCCATGATGATGATAACTTTGAAAGAGTGTTAAATGGGCGAAACTAAAAAGGACGAAGGATATTATATACTTATAGAATTTATTTACAATTTGTATATATACTATAGTGCATAGTGGGGTGATAATATCAAATTACGAAAATATATTGAAAATATGGAGTACGAAATGTTTTTTTTATGAGTACACTTGAAGAATTACTGACTTTCAGTTTTTTTGTTGTTTGGTTGTTGAATGACAAATGGGTAAAAGCAAAGCGTGATATATTCAAGGAAGTAAAATGAAAAAAATAAAATAAAGTTAATGACAAGTGATTTGATGAAAGGAAATTTATGTTAAGTATTTTTCTATAATTTACATAAAATAATTTTTAAAGTTCTTCAAGAAAAATTATTGTTATATTATAGTAAAAAAGCAAGAGAATTTAAAATTGTGTTGAAATTTATATTTGTTTTTTAAGATGAATTTTATGATAGGAAATTAAATGAAATATAATAAAAAAATAAAAGGAAGGAAAATAAAATAAACAATTTATATTTATATATAATAAAAAAACACAAATCGCTTAAAGCATTTTATATGGAAAAATTTATTGGTAAAAATATTTTTCGGTTTTATATAGTAAGAAATTTAATAACAAAATTTAATTTATATATAAATCTTTGATTAACATAGTCTAGTTCTAGTAGATATAAGGATCTTAAGTTCCTCAATCTAATTACTGATAAAACACGTTTCCCAATTGCTACTACAAATATTGTATAAAACGTTACTGTACCGTAACACTATAACGAAATTACAACAATTTTCGAACTTAATATAGACAAATAAATTTAAAATTTATGACAATAAATTAAAAATCATTTTCAATTTTGGATTCATAATTGAGTTTTTATTGACTGAAAGAATTTTACGTTTACCTATTCGTAAATTTATAATTTGAAATGTAACAAAAAAATAACGTTATAACGAAACCGTATTAAATAATATTTCGTTACCGTCAATGTGCTCATAACAGAAACTAAATGGTATTTTTTGACGTTACAGAATAAATTACGTTATTCCAGTACAGATCACTGGAGTATGGGCGTAAGTGTGGACTAATCGTAAGTGATTCATGCGATCCAAGGAAAACTGAAACGTTAGAACACATTATATGCCAATGCCCGGCACTTGATAGACATAGAAGTCTTATTCTAGCATTCTATGTGAACTGTACTAGCCAGCCCTGAAGGAGGTCCAGGAGTTGCAGGACCAGGAACCACTTCAAGTTTGCTGCAATTACGAAATATTTTAAATTACTAGATAATCCCTCAATACATAAACTCAGAATTAGTTATCCATGAAAACTGGTATGTTCATAGCCACCAATTATGTTGATTTCAAATTGGTATTAACTTTTGATTTCAAATTGGTACATATTTAGTCATTTTTAATCAAAATATCCTAAAATCCCAACATTAAAACTTTTTTTTACCCCATTAAGAATACAGCATAAATTTTGATTTTTGTTTGACTTCGGGTGCTGAATTGAATCTTTGAAGAATGTTTCATTATTGATTTATATTTAATATAATAAATATTATTATAAAGTCGTTCATGCAATCAGAAAACTTAAAAAGTTAGTTTTTATTTTGTAACTCAAACAAGAAGAGGAAAAAAAAAAAAATTATTTGTGTTTTTATTAAAATCAAAAGTGAATTTTATGTTTTTGATATGTTAAAACATTTGCATTCATCTATTAAAAAGTTTTCGTATTCATAAATCTCTTAAGTAAAAACTGTGTTATTTTGTTTTGAATTTTGCATATTATGCTTCCATATATGCTGCTGCACAATATAGAGCAATTTATTTATTTACTTATACATATATACATAAAACATATACAATTGTTACAAACATAGTAGAGCTAAAATATAATCTAGTCTATATATTTAAAGTAGGGTAACATTACCAATAATATAATCATAATTTAGAAAAATTAGAAAATTTGGAAAAATATTCAAAGAAAAAAATATAATTTATCGCGATAAATATTCTAGGCAAGTCGAGAAAAATGCTAGGTTTTATAAAGCATAGAGGGATGGAATTTAACGATCCTTTAATATTTAAATTATTGTGCTCTTGTCACCTTGTGAGACCTCTTTTAGGGTATACTGTAGTGTTGTTTGGATATGGTTCTTTGAAGAAGATAAAAATAAACTAGAATCAGTCCAAAAACAATTTTCATTTTGTTTGCCCTTCGTTTTTTGAATTGGCGTGATCGTTATAATCTACATCCCTATTCTGACCGTCGAAGACTTTTAAAAATAAATACTTAAGGTTATCGCAGATACTTCAGCCGCTTTTTTTGCGTTTGACCTTCTTACAAATAACATTAATTCAAGATTTTTATGTATAAGAAAATTTGAGTAAACCTTAATATCAGAAATCAGAGGCAAATGCCGTTTCTAAGAGAATTTTAATTGTTTTAGAGTCAAACAGTTCATTATTTAAATTGCTTGCAATTAATTTGTTTATATTTCATTGATTATGTCTGAAAATCCATCCGAAAATCGGACACAAATGATTTCGTACTCATAAATGACAGTAAATTAATTATTTTGATTGATAAATCAATGAATCCACAAAGTATAAGAAATGAGAATATGATTTGGAAGTTTTCTAAACACATAATTCTTGGCATGTATAATTCACAAATAATAGAAAATATTCCCTTTGAGGAGGGGGATTTGGATATAAAAATGGAAGCAGGAACGGGAGCGGGTGTATACTCGCTTGACCTAGATCTCGGTGAATCATACCGGTTACCCGATAATTCGAGTATTTTTCAGGCTGAGATCTTAGCTATTCTGAAAGCGGCGCAAAAGCTGCTTGATAGGAACCTGAACGCCCACAGAATATCTATATATGTGGATAGCCAAGCTGCTATCAAAGCAGTTGGATCCTATTTAACGAAATCTAGACTGGTGCGACAGTGCCAAGGGTTGCTCAATCAATTGGCACAAAGGCATCGGGTGAGAATATGCTGGGTTCCAGGACACCACGGCATTGAGGGAAATGAGAGTGCTGATTCACTTGCTCGGAAAGGCGTTGAAATATCTCTCGAGCATATTTCCACGCAAGTTAGCTGTCCAATTGAATCTGCAAAATTATCTATCGATTTGGCGGCGTACAATATTGTCAACGATACTTGGGACCAATATCCTCAGTGTCGTCAAACCAAACTATGCTGGCCGCGCCTATCGAAGAAGAAATCCGAGATCGTTCTATCCACAGATAGAAATATCTGTAGGAAACTGATTGGTCTCCTTACTGGTCACTGTTGGATCGGTAAACACGGTACTCACCTTGGAATTCCCATGGACAGCTTATGCCGCTGTGGGGATGAAACTATAGAACCCACACTGGAACATCTAGTGTGTGATTGTGAAAGACTTGCGCGCGTCAGATATCAATGCTTCGGACGTGACGTACTGCGCGGTTGGATGTCTCTTTCAACACTATCTTTATGGAGAACTATTCTCTTCATAAAGGTAAGTAGAATTTTTGATAGGATTGGTGCTTAGCTTTTGAACCTTGCATAGCGACCACAATGGATCCATCGAGATCTCTCGTGATGCGTGTTGAACTTATATCTTCACGCACCCTTCTTAACCTAACCTAAGCTAATATTATAAACACAATGTTTGACAAATCCATTAGTCATAACAATTACATACAACCAATATTTTTAATTATTTCGCACAATCCTTTCTCGCTAAAGATCAGTTTCACAACTTAAACAAATTTTTGTATAGTTTTTTACAGGTATAAAATGCTATCCAAAGTTGGATCTACTTTTTAGGCTGAACTTTCAGCAAAGACATCCATTACTCATGACGGGATAACCTTTAATTGTGTACCTTCTAAAGCTGTTTCAAAAGATTAGAATGCTTCAAAATAATTTTATTGACAACTTAAAATTAGCCAATACTTAATACATTTACCCTATTATAATATATTTCTTTGATGTAGGTAAACAAAAGCAAAAAAGGAAGGAATATAAAAAAAAAACAGGCTAACAATAATAAAACATATTAAAACTGTTTTCATGTGCAATAAATTCATGAATCAACAAAAAAAAAAGCAACTTGTATAGAAATTTTATATGGTATACTTCATTCCCCGAAAAATACATAATATTTCAACGAAAATGAACAATTGGTAGAATTATAAATATATAAGTAACAAAAAATGTTTTCTTATTTTTCTTACCAAAAGAACTTGGGCTATTATTTTTCTATACATTTGCTGCTCTTATAAAACTGGAAACCTTTTTTTTTTTACAATATTTCATTCATTCAGTGCATAAAATATTCAAACTAAATGTTGAGCAAAATGTAACACACGTCGACAAGATGGACAAAAAAAAAATTAAATCATTGAAAAAAAAAAAAAAAAAAAAAAAACTATAAATTTAACAAATAAAAAGTTTAAAGAACAAGTTAAGTCAAAATATGTAGCCAAATATATCAAAAGAAGAGTTTATTTTAAGGAAGTGTTCAAGGGGTTAAATAAGTTCTTTTAAAAGTTGTACTCTTCATAGATTTTACAAAAAATCACAAGGATATTTTTTTGGTTAAAGTCAAGTTTTTGATTCGATGTGTCTGTGGATTAACAGAAAATTCGGTAATAAAAAAAAATGTATTAATGAAAGTTTCATTCCCCTTTTTTTTGTTGATTTTTATTTGAATGACTTTTCACAAAATTTTGTTTGACAGTTTTTGACAAAGTTTTCAAAAAGTTGATTGTTTAGAAAACAGAGTAAAACATAAAATATAAATGTAGTTCACAAAAATAAATGATATTCTCTGGTCCTGAGTTTTGATTTAAATTCATTTACTTATATAAATGATTTTAAAATAGGGGAATAATTTAGTTAGTAATGATAGAATTATAAAATAAAGTAACATTTATTGAAATATTACAGTAAAAGAAATGCTTAGTTGTCAAAAATTTGAAAAACTCTGTTTGTGAACAGACGGATTCAATTTTTGAATATCCAAATTGAATCCTTGTTTAATGAAGCATAAATTAATCTTCCTAGGAACTTTCTTAGTTCTTACAGTGTTATCGATTTCCTTATAATGACGGCGACTTTGAGTATTACAACAGCAAATGTTGACAAATAATAGTCAATCAAAACCCTAAAAAAAATTGGTAATAAACGACATTTTTACAATTGTTTACGTATTGGTGTTACGCCGATTCCTCGACCAATCCATCTAAACTTGATTCAGTAAGACATCCTTGTTTCTTAAACTCAGAAAATATTGATTAACGATAGGCAATTGCTGATGCATTAGCTAATTTCACTTTGATATTCAGCCAATCATATCTTATCTAAATAAGAATGACACGTTAAACATTAACAATAAAAACTATACACTCTAAATAATGCTTCGAATAAAAACAATTTATTATTAATTTTGTAAAATCAAATTTACAAAATAAACACACAACCAACGAAAACAACCCAATCATCTTTTTCCGAGAAATAAAGTTCAAAACTTTTTAACAATTCAATTTTTCTATTATAAGCTAGCAAAAGTAACAATAAAGTTTCTTTAAACAATTTTGTTAAATCAAAGGATAAGAACTTATGAGAACAAATGTTTTTTATTAGTTTTCAGTGTTTTTTTTTTGTTTGCTTTTGTATGGTTTCCAATGAATTTTCTAATTCTTTATTTGATGTTGAAAGAAAGGATAAAAATTGTGGAAAAGAAACTTTTTTGTTTGTTTTGTATAAAATTTTTCGAATCATAATTTTTATTGAACTCCTTACTATCAAGAAGAAATCTAGTAAAAGAGGATACAATTTCAGGGGTGTAAGGTATAATACAATTTTAATAAGTTTGTTGTTAACTTAGTAAATTCGAATTGGTCGTTGTATTACTGTAGAAATCCGAATAATTAGTTCGTTTCTTATATATAAGGAGGACGTCTTAACTGTTCGTAACACTTACAGCCATTTGTCATATTGTAATATACTTTTCAATTAGTTAATTGGCAATACTACCAATAAATCAGCAGGTTTCATGATTCTGACGTAGCGATTATATAGAAATTTAATTTTCCAGAGATGAAGGGCATTTTATATTACAATGCACCTCTGTCACATCCACCTACGTTTGAAGTCTTATAATCATGATGAATACATGTCGCATGATGTCAAGAATGGAATTAAAGTAACAACTTCAATAATGTATTATAAAACTGAACAATGAATCTATAGTTAAAAGCGAGAGTGCATTAATCCATTCATCTTTGGCCATTTGTAGAAAAATATATAATTTCCTACTATCATAGCGTGTCAATAATCATCAATCTATAATCAAATTGATTTTAACACATTTTACAATCCCCTAAATTCTGAAAGCTATTTAAAAACCATACATTTTACACATAACACTTTATGCTCATCAAGTGACCCCTTTTTTATCTCTCAACATTTTTAATCCATTAAATCGATCCGTTTAATTCTATATATAAATTATGATGGGTGTCCTTATCATTATCATTGAATCTGAACATTTTATAAAGTCATTAAAATAATTACAAAAAAAAAAAAAAAAAAGATAAAAATATTTACACAATACCCAAATTTATATCAACATAATTTTAACCAAGAAAAAAAAAAAATTACTTGGTCACCAAACCGTAACAATTGAAACGCGATGTGAACAACCAGTTTAGCAAAAAAATAAAATTATAACCGAATTTTTTTATTACAAGTATACACGCCATAAAAAAATACGCACGTGTGGTTTATTACTGAAACTTTTCAATTGTAAATTATATTTAAACGAATATGTTTCTTTAGTTGATCGGCAAATCACCCTGGCAATATCATATTTAACCAACAACAAGTTATAATATGATTTAATGAAAACCAGAAAAATATTCGTTTTTATATTTTTGTTTGTTGTTGATTATAAAAAAATTAAACCAATCAGGCAGGAAAACACAAAAAAAAATATTAAAAAAAAATTATATTGGCAAATATAAAGTTAATAACCCGCAAAAAACAATGATGAACGATGACACACCATAAATGAGGAAACTTCACCATCGTTTGCTGCTGCTGATGACCAAATAATATTAATCAATATCAGAAATTTCCCAACCCAAACAATGAAGAACAAAAAAAAAAAAAAATGTTGGGATTAAATTTTTGGAATTATTTTTTGTTTTTATAAATTTTATATTTATATTTTAATATATTTGAACTGGAAATATTTAAATTAAATTAAAATTTTATATATTTAAGTATTAATAATTTTCATTTGTCCCTGTTTAAATTGTGGAATTTTGTCAGTTTGCGTTTTACAGAATAATTATGGGGAAATTAATAAAATGATTTTAAGTAATGAACGCAACAACCAAAAGATGTTGAGGGTGGATTAGATTGACCATCACAACAATTTTAAAATGATTTTGACTGATTTGATGTGAAATGTCAAAATATATTTACAATTTATTATGATTTGTATTATAAGTCGTTATGGATCTGAAAAGTTGAATGTTGTGGTCCTGTGGCTGTAATGATTACAATTCAATTTGGTTTTTATTGTTTGTGAGTGACAATAAAAATTAAATTTTGGTTAATTTATAAAATCTAGGTAAAAACTTGAAAAATAATATAAACTCTCCTTAACTAAGCATAAAACGTTGTCGGCCGGAAATATGTCGACAAAAATCTTTGAACACTAGCAAAGGAAAATCCTAGAGAAATTATAAAAGCGTTGGTCGAAAACAATTTTTACAGAGAGAGTTAAAGCAAATAGTAGCACAGTCAAAGTATGCACAATCATATATTGTTGCAGAGTTCTTAGTAAGCTTAAATCTAAATTGCTTTGATGTCTGCAGGGTTTCGACGGTAATAATCAATATACAAAAATCTCACTAATTTTCAAATGAAGAATCAAAATATTTTGTGTAGCTGAGAGCAATAAACTTCAGGAAACATTCAGGTACTAAAATATATCAAGATACAAAAAGAAGTTCAGAAATCAAAGATTAAATGGCTTTGAAGCTTACGGATTCCTTATCGCTTATAATTAAGAAGAATAAAATTAGATTACTTTTAAAAATGCATTCAATTATTTAAGCCAAATAACAAAAATCTAATATATAAAACCAAAACAAATTAAAATATTTGCACCTAATTCCCAAAAGATATCCTTGCCAACTGCGAAATAAAAAAAAAAAAATATTAAATTATTCAAAAAAAGTTTTGTTTTTATATAAACCTTCCAATCTCAGGACAAAAAATTGCCCTGTCGACGATGAAAATAACAAAATTGCTGTATATAAACTAATATGAAACTTTTTAAAGAAAAGTGTTCGTTCACTAAGAAATTCAAACAAAGATTGAAACAGTAAACAGTCTCTGTGGGTTGTTTAACGAAACGAGTCCAATATATAATACCAAAAATATAAAATTTTATAATATTCTATAAAATGTAATAATAAATAGACAACAATACCGAAAAAAAGTGAACCATGGAGTCCGTTTTTAAATGATCTTCATGGAATGCTAACTAAATACACATACGTTTAATGATGTTCGAAAATTATTTATAATAACGAAGAAAAAATTGTACAATTTCGTTATTTTTATCATCCCTTTATGTAGAAATGTATTAACTTTTAGTGCTAGTTCCAAGTTAATATAAAATAGTAATTAAATTTTTAAGACCATTTAAGAAAATAGTTTCATAAAGAAAATTTTATTTATGTAAAATTAAATTAAATTCTTGGTCAAAAAAAAATTGTGAAATAATTTCACCTTCTTTTGGTAAATGACTAGGTAAAGGTAAAGGTAAATTGATTCACCTACACTGAAATTAAAACGATATTTCATTATTTAAAACCATTCTATAAAATATGGTTTTAAATAAATATAAAGAGCTTAGTAAAATTAGAATCTGAAAAGTAATTTTAATTTATAAAATAAAATATAAAAGTAAAATTTCAAAATATAAAAAATTGGCGCCAAAAATTACAATTCTACTTATTACAAAATTAATTTGATTAATTCATTTAACACCCATAAATTCACTGTAACATTAAATATTGAGACACATTTTATATATAGATAAATTGCAGATAGCCTCAGGCATTTCAATGTAAACAAAATTATAATTGTAAGTAGGATCCTGTAAACAGGTTTTAAGATGGTGAAATTATAATAAAAATAAGTTTGGAGACGAATAAAACATTTAAACAAATTTTAGAGTGTCCCGGACTAAATAAAGCATTTGCTAAATAAAGCAAAGTTAAGCTGGATCATTTTCTGGAAATAGCGGTTAACATATCCGGTAATCAAACTAAAAACTATCCAAGTGAATGAAGAATATAAAGTTGCCATTAAATTTAATAAAAATAACAAAAAGAATTACATAAATCGGAACACTGATAAAAAATACCATTAATGTAAGAAAAACTTAAGAAAATTATAAAAAAAAAATTAAATATTTAATGTAATTTACCTGATATATCAGAAAAAAAATTGTTTCAAAATGGCTGAATATAAAAATCTTGAAATTAATTTTCACAATCGCTCTACAAAAATCACTTTAGTAATTTTAATTTTATAATATCCAACATTTAATTATTAAATTTAAAATAATATAATTTTTTTAATTAATGTACATCGAAATTTTTAATTTAAATTATTTAACAAAAAAAAAAAAAAAAAAACCTTTTGTAAATTTTTATTTTTCAAACTACTTTAAATATACACGAAATACCCGGAAAATTTAAGAATTTTTATTAATTTTTTAATTAAAAATTATTGCAAAACGATTTATTAACGATTTAAAATGTTAAAAACTTAACTTTTATAATTTTAATTAATTTTTTTCACTAGCAATTATTCCGAAACGTCTTTTCACACCCGTGATTAAATATTAACTAAGAAAAAAGAGGCGTGACTAAAATTAAATGGATTAAAAAATTGAAAATTTAATAAAAGCGCGCGAAATTTGAATTAATAAATCAAAAACCACTAGATTTAAACTTTTTTAATATATATAAGCGGTGGATGCTAGAGGCTAGAGTTTAGCCATAGTATACTAAAATTAGATATTTGAATAATTATATAGTGGGTGGTTGATAGAGTTAGAGTGTGCAGTCTAGGTTGCTGGTTGATGATTCAGTAGAATGTAATTGATAGTTAATTGGGTTGTAAACTTGTGTAGGTAATTATAAGGTAATAAATAAATGTTATGTAATACATAATTGTACAGTCAACTGCGCAGTACATATTACTGGGGTTTTTTAGTTAATTCAATTAAAGTATTACTTTAGTCTCTAGTTAGATTCAATTACACCAATATTAAAAATTGAAATTGTATATATTCAAAAATGAAATAAAAATTGTTATAATTTTAATGTGAACATATACGCCAGCAATAATTGACAAAACATTATTAACTATTATCCTATTTATATATCCACTTATTATCAGTAAACACGCAGCATTTAAACTAAATATAAAAATTAAATTAATTTTAATCAAGATTATAAATATATATATAAAACAAGTGTGTATTTAAAATATTACACAAAACGCCAGACATGACAAAAAATAAAAGATGTATATAAACATATAAATGTATAGATACACAAAACATACATAAAAAAAGTGAACATAACTAATAATAAAACTAATAGATTTTTTTATGTGTCGACACATAAAAAATTCAATATTTAATTTATTTATTTATTAATGAAAATTACTTTAAACTTATAATTTATATAACTAAAAAATATTTCAAATGGAATAACACAATCAGAAAATGTTTTTAATGGGACAGTAAAATGTTGTTAAATATTTTTGAAATTAAATAAATGACAGCAAAATCAAGTTTGAAAAATTATGAATATTTCACAGTGCCACTATAACTGTCGCGTTGACAGCTGCTGTGTAAAATAAAACAACTTTAAATCTAAGCAATTAGATGGCCAATCAATCAATTTTGACGGTAACGATGTAGTACAAATCTTTTTTTACTATCAGCGTTGAAATACGACTTTGACATAGATACATATAATTTGACGATTTGCTAAATATGGAGTAGAATTAAATTAAGTAAGTAGTATTAATTTTATAAAAAAGGTAAGTAAACGGCAACTTTGAAAAGTTCCTTCCAACGCGTATAATGTAATTTAAGATTTAAGTTCATTGTCGACGCTCGTTGACGTTGAAGGTGGCACTATGATTCCAGCTTTAACAGAGTTATTGATACACTATAGATTAGAAATAATTGAGTCCAGTCTGATACTCACTTTAGCTCTTCTGTAGAACGTTAAGAAGCAATCTAATTGAAAAAGGGAGGCACATAAATTGAAGTTTGCTTACTGTAATAATTTGACAGGTATGCTCTAGGTTCTAGAACGTAATATTTATTTTTCAAGCAGTTTTTAAAACATTCAGATAACTACTTAAAAGTGGTACTTCACACAACTGATACTGCTACTTAAGTAGGAAGTACATTGTCAAATAATATTGTAGTACTTCAATAAGTACTAAATTATAATTTAAATAACAATTCTTTAATTTGGAGTTGATATAACCAGACACAAATACGGAATAGTACAGAAAAAAGAACTGTCAAAATTAGTATATTTAGTACTTATAAAGTATACTTAAAAATTGCAATTAAAACAGTAAAATATAACAAGTAATTAACCATCTTATATATAAACAAAGTAATACTTATGTATATACAAAACAGTGGTAAGTTTCTGTAGTGCTGTGAGGGGTACTACTTAAGTACTAATTGCAATATAATATCCGAATATTTGAATAATTACTTGAAAAAATTCGTTCAAAATAAGAAAAAACACATGAAAAGCCACTGTTAAGTTATATTTAATGAACTGTGGATTATGTTTCTTAAAAATTGATTTTATCTCATCTTGGCACTTTTCACCAGATTCTATAACTATACAAAGTTTACAAATACAAGTACATACAAGTACAAAAAAAAAAAAAAATTAAATCATACATTTTTTAATATAGTCTGAAAATATACAAACAATTTTGTTTAACCTTAAACTAAAAATTTTAATGTTTACTCTTAGCATAATTAATAAATATTTCATTAAAATATATATAAGTATATATATAATTATTAATTTTAATTGATGTTATATTAAATTACAATTATTTATATACTTATAAACAGAAAAATAAAAACAACCTTCAATTTTTACGGAACACATTTTTTTTTATGTTGGTTTGGTTTCATTAATTATAATACATTTATACGGAAAATCCCCCCGAAACAAAATATTTTCCTAATTCAATTAATTTTCTTTCTATATACCTTCGATTATTTATAAGCATTAAATTATTATTTATACATATATAAATACAAAAATACAATTTGAAAGATTTTGAATCTAATACCATAAAAACAAGAAAGTAATATAAGATTTAGATAAATAACCGTGTAAACGCATAATAACCGATAAAAATTCGATACTTTGTATATACTTAATAAACTTATACACATACACACAGCAACTGACATCGTCTCTTGCCTATAGGGACAAGGATCGGAGGTTGAAGAGGAAATTTGTATGGAAATTTACTTTGAACGATAAGCAAATAAATTAAAAAAAAAAAATTATTTTGTACATATATATTTGTACAATGATTATATTTATTTTATGTTTATATATATTTATATTTTTTTTTCATATAATTATTATATTATTCATAAATTAAATTTTTGTATTTAATGGTGTAAGTAAACATTAAAGTGTTTCTCATTTTTTTTTTTTTTTTTGAATAAGTAAACATAAATTCAATTCATAAATAAAAAAGTATTTTTTTATTTTAGTGGAATGTGAAATTCAATATTTAATCAATGAAAATTTATATTATTATTTTTATGTTATTGGATTTAGTGACAGATAATATTAACTGACATAAATATGAAAATGGTAATATTATCAGTAATTTTGCCATTTAGTTAGTTGCAAAAACGAAAGTCTTAAGTTCAATGCGACAACTTTCCTGTCAGTGATCGGCATTAGACTAGCTAGAAAAAAGTATTGTAAACGAATTTTTTAAAAAAAGATTCGGATTCGTCAAGGAAAAGTAGGTCTAATTCAAGGCCTTACATCTTTGCATCAAAAGCCAGCCTGAATTATTTGAAAGATTTCAGATTTATGAAACTTAATTACTTTTCAATTACCATTTTAAACAATTTTTCAAATACAACAATAGCTCATATTGCTACCCGAATCCAAAAAAAAAGTGCCTCACGTTGTATGTATCGCTGTGTGGAAGTACGTTGTACCGGCATGTAACCCAGATGGTAGTTGTGACATTTGGTCACCACTATACAACTTGACATTTGTATGTAGATAACAAAATTACAAGATTTATATGAAGCTCTATATTTAGTTAAACACAATTATCGTATGTGCAGTTTTAATTCAATGATATTATTAATTTTTAATGTATTTATAACACTTTTTACGTAAATGCAAATAACAATATAATCATTGCATAAAATTTTGACAGATATACACTTATATTATGAGCAATAAATGTCGTAAGAGCCATCTGCATAAAATACTTATTTTAGTATTCTTTGGTGACATACGTGTTTATTTCTTTATTTTAAGTTATATACATTCTTCAACTTCAACTAACATTTTTTAATTAAATCAAAAAATTGTAATTAAACGTTTTCTCCGAAAAATATTGATAAATTATGACTATTACTAGCATTTTTATTCAAATTTAATTTCTTTCCGCATTCGTTGATACAATTTTTTATTTACAAATGAAATTATTCTGAATTCTCAAAAACTCAAAATTTGACACTTACTACGTTTTCTAATATTCATTAATTTTTTTTTTACTAAAATTATGGTAAATTTTCTTTGTTTATAAAAACCATGTATACCAGATATTACCAATCATAAAATATTTATTATTATTATTATTATATGTACTCTCATATAATTAAAATATATCGATATTACTACTATTTATTGGTAACGAACAAGAGTTGTTGTTTTTGTAGAAAATTAAATTTACTATTCATTTTCATAAAAAACGAAATATCAACTTGTAAGTTGTATATATATAAATTTTCCTCATCATCTATACAAAATTTATGTCTGCGGTACTATTAAAATATGTATATACGTATAGAAAAAAAAACCAGCCTGCGGTAAAAACAATCATAAGTATGGATATGATAACACTGGACTGGGGAGAACAGAGTGACATATGCACAGGTGATATATTTAGTTATATATATAGTTTGATTTCGTCTAGTATTATGTCAGTCAATAAGTTAATAGAAATTCAAAAAAAAATATATAGAAATAATGAAATATATAAAACGTTTAGTCTATTTGAACCATTAACTATTGGCACGCGATGTTAATAATGGCGTTTTTCTCTACAAAATTATATTTTTGCTACAATTTCTAATATATATATAGTAAGTATGTATACATAATACATATATAAAAATGATAATATTTGTTGTATTGAAATTTAGACATTTTTGTAATTGGCTTGTGGCATGAATTTAGGAAGTGTAAAGTAATTCAACAATTGATGTGCGAGGTGGAAAATGGAATATATAAGATTATGTTGATTAAATAATATTTAGTTTTTTATTAATGTTAAATATTATATATTAGATATAGTAAATAGTAAATAAAATAGAATAAGATATTGAAAAAAATTAGAAATGAGTTGACGATTCTCTGTCAAACAATAATTAACCATGTGTTAAGTATTTAAATGTGTAGGCAAAGAATCATTACATGGTAAATTAAAATAATATGATAACATTCGAAGTCAAAAGCAGTCAGAAGTATAAATTAATTCAATTGTGTAACCTTTAATTATCGTTCTTAATACTTTGGTCCTTAGACAATGTCACAAAACTGTCACTTTCTTAACAACTTAATTAAGATAATATTAGATTTATCGATCTTACAAACCAGAAATGAATGCATCATCAAATTATATAACAATTTTAGTTAGTTTGATTTGTTAATTTAGTTTTGATTGAAAGTGTCTCAACCGGCTCTAAATAAAAACGATTCCTTAAGTTTTCACGTTTTCACAAAAGCATTTCAATCTATAGAACGTAGGAAGATGAACGACCAACATTTTTTCCATCATATTCTTTTCATTGATAACTTGATCAACGAATTGTGCGAAGCAGGATTTCTGGTTTGACAATCATAATTTTAAGGTCTACAGAGCAGATGGTTCAGTTAACGGACATGTGGATAGTAATTTGCTTAATTCTGCCCTGAATGCATGAATTCTTAGCTGATGATGATCCTTTCTTCTAACCATTATCTATCCGTACAATTTTCTACATTATTCATTCATCAGAAATCATTTTTTATATAGTATAAGTGTACACATAAAATTCCCATGACTTGTCAGTCTTATTAGGTATCGTAAATGAGTCTGACATATATAGATAACAGTGTTAATACATAAATATTTGTAAACATGTTTTCTATGTTATTTTTATATACATTTTCACCTATTCATTTCTAATTTATCATTAACTTTTATATACCACTAACTCTTCTCACCCCAAGAACAAAATTAAAAAAGTTTTTTTTTTTAATACGTAAACATTTTTTATCCAAGGATTTTGTTTATGTTGTGCGTGAAATAATAAATTTCCTGAATAGGTGCAGTATCAAAATGTGTACCACATAAAAAATAACTTAATGTGTATTTTAAAATTATTTAACCACATATTCTGTGGTAATTCTCAGAGGTAAAACAGCAATCGTCGACTCTGGTTAATGTGTGGAATCCACAAAGGATTTTACAATTAAAAAAAAAAATACATAACGAAATATATAATTCACTATTAATAAGTTCTTTTTAAAATAATTCGTGGTTTTTATTATCGTTAAAAAAAAAATGGAAAGTGGACTTTCAATAAATTAAATTTTGGTCTTACAAATCCTACAGAAAAAAAACTATATTTTGATTAATGGTATTGAAAATATACGATATTTTAAAGCGTTAAATTAAAGTTGAATGATTTTTAATAAATTTTTAGTCGAATTAATCATTACAAAGTGTTCGAATAGAAATTGATTTACAACAATCAATAAATTTAAAAATTGGTTATTGAGCCAATGATTAGAGAACACTAAATTCAAAAAGCAAATTTTTGAAAATATGTTAAACTAAATTTTCGAAAGAACGTTTAGTGTTAATTCTTAAGAACTCTAGGATAACTTAAATTAGGCTATATTGGTTCTCTTCTTCCCCAATAATCGATTGAGTAACAAATAATCTTAAAGTTTTGAAGTGTTGAATTGATGGCTCAATAACAAATGTCAAAATTGTAAAGTAGTTGAATAAAATTGCGATTCTTCACCCGGTTAATGTGAAAATATGTTCAAATGGAATGACTGTGTTCAGTTTGACGACTGTGTTCCTCATACTTCCGAAGGTGTAAGAAATTCTTCAGTTTTTACCGCGTAATAGCTTCACATCCGCAAAGGTTATGATCTGCACCTTCTGCTTCATCTGAGAAGAATTACAATCTTTTCACATCATTTTTTAACTAACTGAGTGGCTTGTAAAAGTTATGCTATGTGCAAGTATGAAGACTATAAATACTAACACAAAATTCTACAGCAAATCCTCTTAAAATATAACTCTCAATAAATACGCACTTTTCTACTAAACAAACACTTTTCTACTTCCACTAAAATCATTTTACACAAAAATATTTCAAATGTCTCATCAACTCCTTGACTTACTTCTTAACTATCTCACTTTTTTATATAATGAAGACGATGACATGGTGGTCTGATATCATTCAAGTGGCACTTCTTAAACAATATTATTTATATATACATAAAGTTTAATGCAAAAAAAAAAAAAAATACGAAACATAAGAGCATATTAGAAATAAGAAATGAAAATATATTGACTAAAAATACAACTCTAAAATACGATGACAAAAATTAAAAAGGCACACATAAGTTAAGTGGCGCGATGATGTCTATTTCAATGGCATGGCGACAGTTTCGGGAGGTATGGAGGACACACAAAATTGAAATTTGCTCAACAATATTATTTTTATGTTACAAGATTGAAAGAGTTTATTTCCATCAGTGATGAAATGAAATTAAACAAGCAAATAATAATGAATTTATTGTTAATAGGAATTCATATTTATATGTCTGGAAAGAATTTATTTTAAATTTATATACAAATCCGATTATAGGATTAATTATTATTCGATATTTTATATAATTAATGTCGAAATTATGAAATTATGTATTATTATTAAATGGAAAAATATTTCCATTTAAGGATTAAATGAAAATTTATTTGGTTTTAATAGGAAGAAAAATTGAATTTCTGATTATATGTTTAAATAAAAATGTTTAGCAAGGAAAGAGTTCATACACGTATATGAACAGGGCTATAAAAAAGTTCAATACTATACGAAACTGTCCTGCTACTCAGTACATAAAGGATATCTGTCCTGTCTGTATGGTAATGGTAACTCAATTAAATCAATCAAGAAATGTTAATAAATAGATAAAGTGGGACAAAGGAGATGGATCATCAAATGATTCCTGTTATTCTCGGCATCTGTGACACCATGAGTTCATTGGCAAGACTGCAAATTATCTTATTAAAATACGTCCTCAAATTTTATTGTTTTAAAGAAGTTTCTGAGCTTATGTCAAGACAAATTCTAATTTTTAGCATTACTCGGAATATATAAATACTGACTATTAAATATCTAAGCTCTCGCTCAATCAAAATAGAAATATAGAAAATTTGATGCATAATATTACAAAATGCCATGCTAAAAATTACCCAACGAAAATTTAGCTTTAGATCAAATTTTTTATTTACTATTTTACTTGGACTTTGGACTTTTTACACCTTCCAAGCTTCCAACCAATTTACAATAATTTGATAATCTAAATTTTTGTAATAACTATTACCAAAGTATCAATAACCTCAATATGACTACCCTTTCATTAATGGCTAACCCTATATTATAATTTTCATTCATAATTCAAAAGAATTTTAATTATAATTTTTTTTTTTTTTTTTGAAACCAAGAAAATTTCTCATTATTTTTTCCACTTCCTCAAAACTTCAAAAATAAACTTAGTTTTGATAGTATATATACAAAAACAACATACGTTTTCTCTATCTCTTTTACTCTATCTTCCATTCTCTATTTATTGTTGAACCCATTTTTTATCGTTTATCTTTAATCAACCCTTTTTTTTATAATACAATATTTTTGATATTCGCCTTGTTTTCTGGTTATGTGCTTTCATCGCAAAATAATAATACCAACAAAAAAGATATTATTATTATCATCATCATCATCAGTTCATTCATCTCCGCCAGGCGGAAAATAACGTACGTAAAGTTAGCAGAACACTTTTGGAATATCGAGTTAAAACCTATTCTATAATTTGTTGTGAATTTGTTGTAAATTTGTTGTGAAAATAAATATTTTGTTGCGTGCGTTTTTTTAAAAGAAACCGGGTGTTCTGCTAACTTTACGTACGTCGGAAAATAATATAATATATTAAAAAAATATTGTATACTTTACTCGTTTAATAAAAAATATTATTTATAAATAAATTTTTATTTAGGACTAGTCATTTTTGTATTAAAATTTACAAGTTCACTAAAAAGATTTATGCTGCCCATACATTATACAAACATGTTTATCAATGTGTTGAACACCAATTTTTTCAAGTTTGATCGTATGTGGGCAAGTTTACAACAAGTTGACAATCATTTTTACGGTTGACAGACAAATCGCTTGAAGAAATATTAAAATGTTCTACTTGGGTGGGTCGGCATTGGTCGATAGTTGTAAGTTACACGGTGTAACTTGACGTTTCTTGACGTTTTATATAAAAAAAACACATGTTTTTATATGTTTAAATTAAAAAAAAATTTATTGAATGAAATAATATTAAATTATAATTATTTTTCACCCAAATTTTATTCAATTTTGACATTTGTCATTTTTTTTTTATTTTTAATTACAAAAAGATTTTTGACAGTTGTAATATCAGTTGTTTAATTGTAAACGAGATCGAAATGTGTGTAATGAAAATTTACAAACCGGTTAACAACACATTGTCAACCATGTTGTACAGTGTATAGGCTGCATTAGGAATATCCTTTAATAAAACTATAAAAAATATTGATTTTTGATATTTTTAAATGGAAATTAATTACGAAATTTTGAAGATATGAATTTTTTCTGTTTTTTTTTTTTATATAAAATTTTTAAATTGATTTTTTTCTAAGGTTATATATACAATTGTATACTGACAGTTCTAATTAATGAACAAATATAAACAAACAAAAAACTTTTATTTTACTATAATATTACAATTTTTATATAAATTTCATTAAAGTGATTATAGCTCTCGGCAGGTCAACTATGTATTACTATTTTTATTGATTTATCTAATTACTACAGTGTGCTTATTGAGAAGCATAGAGTTTTATATAATTAATATAATTAATAGCAATGGGTGGTTGTCGTCAGCACTGTCTATATTAATTTAGAAATTATATAACATTTAAATTAGATGACCTTAGAAAATTTGAAAATAATTATATTCATCTAGTAAAATATGAATCATTTTTTCACCTGCAGTCTGCAATATACTGAAATACTTGGAAAAACTTTGCAACACCCTTCAATACTCTACAAAACAAATTTTCCGCACTACGAGTGATTTTTTAGGTCAAATGATTGTTCCGGTGCACAATCCTGGAATACGTCACAATACTTCTGCAGTATTATTGGAATGAAGAAAAATTAGAGGAATTCTACAATATATGTCAATTTTCGAGTCATGTGATTGGAGTAATGTTTTCATTATGGTGTTCTAAAATATACTTAAATTCTAACAAATAGTTAATATAATCAGTGACACATTTATTTAAATCACCATAAAAAATGGAAAATCACAATTATTCCATAGTATCGTCATGTCTGTAAATATAAATTTTAGTCTCCCCCATATTAAAGACTTTGAAATGTTTCCCCACAACAATTTTATATTGCAACTGAATTGCCAAAAAACTCAATTATACATAACAACCCTTCTAATTCTTGCAGTATTTCGACATTACACTGGTGACAGATGAAAAGATCGAAATAACAAAAATTTTATACTTTTATAAAATTCACAGTAACTAAGTTGTATAAAAATAATTGTCGGAAAATTGCTTAATCAATTTTCATTTTTATTAGTTTATAGCACACTTTCAATATTACATTTTGTATAAATTTAGGATTGTAAAATTTTATGTGATACACGAAATTTTGAACCCCTTGAGGTAAAATTGAAATATATTTCCTGGTTAAAATATAATACAATTTTGAAATATTGGTTACTTAATTGAATTTTTGTATATACTTTCGTTAAATGAAATACTCAGATTTTTTGATAAATATATTTAAATTAAATACCAAAAATAAAAGCACGACAACGACGTTATACATTAGGGCTAAATATGTAAATGATTTGAAAGCCTTGAACCAAATAAAATCAGATTTATTATATAAATTTTTCCATACAGATATAGATTATCAACAGACAAACATAAAATTTAATTGATAGAATATCATAATTTTATTCAAGAACAAAATGATAACATAAAATTATAATGATATACTCTAATGACAAATTCTTTTTACAAAATAAAGTTTGCCACAACTCTAAGTAAACTATTTTCATAATATAAAGTGTCGACACACGCATCTGTCAATAATCTGTAGGAAAATGAAATTAAAAACTAGTAAAACTTTGTAGCCAAAATTGAGTGTGAACTAAAGTGTAAACGATCCTATGACATCCTCATGAATGATAGATTGATTGTATACGCTTTGGTCACATCCTGGTAAAAACTATTACTCCGCACACTGGCACTAATCCGGATATCTTCTTCCAAGCCTACATAGTTATATATGTTTAATCATCTATCATATGGATAACTTTTTTCCCATTCGCTTCCATAATTAGTTGGTACCATTTCGTACACCGTTTCTGGTATTGAAGTTGTTGGTTAGCTTAATCGCTCTGCTCATCTTTCCACAAATCGGTTATAATAAATAAAGTTTGAGTATTAAATATTAAGTGATCCATTATATTCAAAATGTATAAAACAACTCATTAACCTTGTGTGAACATAATTTAGTGTTGTGGTAGTGTGCACACTTTTTTGTGAAAAGAATTTGTTATAAAATATTTTTTTTTTACAAAATTAATGAAATTAACATAAAAATGAAAATAAATTATTATATTATTCCTTTTTGGGGCTATCAAAAACGAATTTGACGCCTAGTATCTAAATTTTTTATTATATATTTAAGTAAGTCCTTAAAAATCATACTTTTTCCTAAAATTTTCAGTGATAATTTTTATATTTTTACAGATGATAAATTTATTTATTTGCCCTTTTTTTCTAAATATTAATTTCCACACTTTATTTTCATTTTATTTCTATTATCAAAACAAATTTAAGATAAGATATTATATTTTCAATTGTCCATTATAACAATATTGTCCATTATAACAATATTGTCAACCCTTTCCACAAAACTTTGTATAATTCATTAATAGACCATTAGACCGTACCAGAGGCCGTACGGCAAATTGCCATTTAGTTTATATAAACATCAATTGTCACAGCAATAAAATAAAACTGTCAGTCATCAAATCAACAATAAATATTATTTTATATTATATTAAATTTCATGTAAAAATGTTGGTCTATGTTTATATTTCCCCCCGCCAGGTTTGTCCTTATTGAAATATTTTTTTTTGTAATAAAATCGGTTGAAGTGGACTACATTTAGAGCGATTAATGTAAAAATAATTTTCACTTGTAAAATAAAAATTCGATGTTGTCAAAGTTTTGTATTTCTTTATTTTTATGACAACTTTTTATTTATTTTATAAAAAAAAGGGCTAAGTATTCTTTATAAAGCTATACTCTTTTTGAAGTCGTGTGACATAAATTGAGAATTAGTGTTAACATAATTCATAATAGATTGAACTTTGCATTTGCACATAATTTTTTTTATAAATAGTTTTTTATTGTAAAAATTTATTTTGTGTTTGTTTTAACAGAATTTATAGTTCATTTTTTATTATAAATTGTTATCTTGATACTAAAGTATATTGTCTAGCTCTAGCATACCATTTTAAGAAAATTCGGTTGACTAGAAATACGATCTGCAGAATTTGTGAAATCGAGAAATCATTAGAACACATCCTACAAATTCGCATTAATGAGTGATTGTGATAGGAAGAATCATTAAAACACATCATTTGATGTTATTGCTCTTTTTCGTTTCAGTGCCGACATCAGAATATAAAAGCTACAGTGTAACATTATATGTGATCTTGATCTTGAATTATAGGTAAATGTGCTGTAGTGAAAATATATGCTATAAATAGGAGCCTACAATAAACATAATATAATAGACATATTACTGGGTTATTAAAAAGCGACGATTGGTTAGTCGGAAGCCATTCGCAGGAATGAATCAGAAAGCACTCGCAGTATACGCCCAGTCCTGACAAATCAACCACCCGTCATTGCTTTTACATTTATAAGTATATCAATAAATTCTGATGAAGATTTACAAAACTGATTAGAATATATAGCCCCATTCATAAACAAGTGTTAGACAAAAGATAAGCTATTAAGCGAAATTCCAAAGAGTTGACAATAGTCCAGTTTTTTTCAAGTTCGTCCGCTTTCTCATTTCCCTCGATCGAATTATGTCTATATATCGATCATAATCATCAATAATTTATTGGAGACGGTATTAAAAGATGATCTACTCTTCTAGTGATTGAAAAATGTTCGTATAATCATCCATAAAACGGATTCATTATGATTATGTTTTATCAAGAATCCTTCAGTTAACAGCTCATATTAATTGGTGTAATAAAAATTATAAATATAATATAAAAAATGTTGATTGATATTATGGTTAGCACTAATTGATCCGAACGACCAGACAAAGTACTAATCTGTATAAGAATATTTGAACATTCATTCTAAAAAAATCAGATTACAAATCTTTATTTAGTATTTTATAAAGATTTTTTTTTCTACACATCAGTCCTTCGAATCTTAATTTGTAATAATATTTAAAATCTATCATTGTCTTTTCAACCATTTATAATCTAAACTACATTAAACTTTAATACTTAATCCGATTAGAAATTACACATACAATTTAAAAAAATTTATCCTTCATTTTTATTTTTATATTTTTTTTTTTATAAATTTTTTATTTTAAATCAATATTTATTTATATACTTTTATAAAAAATATTTAAAATTCTTAAAGGAAACCTTACAAATTGCAATCGGTGTCTTAAGAGTCTTTTAAATTATCTATTATTATTATAAGAAATATTTATTTTAAATAAAAGTCGAACGAAAACAATTTTGTGTTTAAGCTTTTCGATTTAACATTTAACATAGTGGAAAATAATGTAAATTGCTTTCTAAGCAGCTTAATTGGAATTAAAGAAAAATTGTTATATAGAATAGAAATAGCTCTTAAAAAATAGTGGAATACAAATGACTTTGTAAAATTTTGAAAATGTTACACTATAATAAGGTGTAGAAAATAGTGTTAATTGTTGCCGACAATTTTAGACCTACTTGTATACCTATACTTTTTGAAGCCTCCTTAATTTTCTCAGATAGTTTTTTTAGATCGAATTTCGGAAATAATGTTTAGCTTTAGCTAGCCACTGAAGAAAAAACGTAGTTTGAAACATATTTTGAATATATGCTGTGACTGTGAGAGAGAAGGATAAGAAGCAGAGAGAGGGAGAGGAGAGGAAGAGGATGTAAAGCAAGAGAGGGATTGAGAGACAGAGAATACAAAAGAGTGATTGCGAGAGGGAGTGGCAGAAAGTGGAATGGAAGGAGGTACGTACTACGTAGACAGGGAGTGAACAGTGAAGTGATGGAGGAACAGAAACAGAAAGTGGAATGGAAGGAGGGAGAGTGAGAGATGAAGAAATCAAACTTTCTGAAATTTATACTATATTTGCCGAGTGAACGGATGATCTTTATGGAATACGAAACTCTTTTTTGTCTTGCAATGTACTACAATACTCAACTAGCTATACAATTTATAATTCTGCAATAAGTATTGAAAAAACGAGACTTCCACATTCCAGTGCCTCCTATTATAAACAATTTGAAATTTGTTTGATCTGCTTTAGGTACACATTTTCAGAATCCCTGAAAAACTTTAACAGAATCAGAAACCTCATTAATGTTACGACGATTAATAATTGAAATATTTACTTTTGAAAAGTTGAAGAATTTCTTATATCAATTTTAGAAATAGTTTATAAATAAAAATGGCCCATCCTAAATCAGAAATTAGAAAGATTATTACGGATGTAACTCTTAAATATACGCAATTATAAACGGATGATATAAGATCTCTATAGTAACTAATTTAAAAAATATATTATATTACAAATTTCATACTTAAAAAACTTATAAATTTTAATATTTCCAAAAAAAAAATTAAAAAAAAAAAAATCTTGTCCTTTTTAAATCCTTGTCACTTTTTATTAATGTAGTAAATTTTAAATAATAATCCCATCAAAATATAATATATAAAAATTTTATTTTAAATATCACATATGTAGAAAAAATCAAGATTATTGTCATCATTTTAGTCATAAGGATATTTAACCTAAATCATCCCCCCCGCATCCAATTCGTATCCATCTTCTAAAACCACGACAACATTAAAATGTTTTTGTTATATACATAGAAAACATATTTCCGGAAAACATTAAAACAGTGTTTGTGTCCTTAGTGAATGATGGAGTTTTTTTTTTTTGTTTGTATGGCTTTCCTTTTCCATCATGAAAATGTATACAGTAGTAAATCTTGAGTAAACGGAGAATGTTCATAAAAAAACCAGCAAATCCTTTAATGTTTTTTTATTTACCTATATAAGAATATTTTTCATATTTTTTAAGTTATTTTTTTGTATAATCTAACATGTTGAAGGATGGATGACATGTGAACATACTAAAGCTAAATAAATTACATTTTTTGTAAAATTTTTATATTATAATATCTAAATTTTGTTGTTGTTGTTGGTTTTTATGCTATATATCAAAACATTGTAGTTTTTCTAATGGTTTTTCAGAAAACTTATTTGCTATTTAAATATCTTTACTAGGATAATAGAAGAAATATTTTAAAGTGATTTATAAAGTAAAACGATTTTAAAGAGTTTACCTAACCAAGAAATATTTTTAATTTTTTTTTTAAATATGAACTTGCAACTTGATAGGAAATTTTGTATGTCAAGACGAAGAGTTTTGATCAGAAACGAAATAATTTGAAAAATAAGTAAAGGCAGTAAAAGTTTGATAATTTTGAATTATGGAAGTAAATTTCGTGTAAAAGAGAATTGTTTTACACAATAGGAGAAAGGTGGGTTAGTAACTTAGTGAAAAAATTAATATTCTTGACACTATTAGCAAATAATAGTAGAGGCCTATATGATCTGTCATTTTTAAACTAATTTTATAGTTATCAGAAAAATAGAAACCTTTTTCTTATACATGATAACACAATTTTGAAGGAGTCACAATACATCATTAAGGTCCATACGAATTGCAACAATCTGTTTCATTGACACAATCTTAATCTTAATTTAATTATAAAAAGTAGAATATTCCTGGACGGAATATAGGTTAAGCTTCCGTTGTCAAAGGATATGAATTAAACAGTGTAGGATACAAAATATTTCAAAAATTTAACTGACTTTCTGATAAGTCAGTGAGTTCGATCCACATAACTAATAGATGAAATATTGGTCCATTTTTATCTGTTTCTCTTGTAAAAGCATACAATCACGACAGGAAAGATAAACAAAATTCTTGTTTCAATCTTTTACAGTATTATATAGGTTTAATTTCACATTATATCCCCCCACCCCCTGAATAACAAACAAAACACAGCTATACAAAATAAAATTGAATTTTCTTGTCTTTTATTTTTAAGTTTCTGAATTTTTTATGACACCTAATTTTTTTATTATATTTTTTTTTACTTGTTATACAGCAAAAGTTCATCTATGTCCTTTTTTGAGTTAAACATCATCAATCTTTTCCAAAAAAAAAAAAAAACAAAAAAAAAACACATAATATTTACATATACACACATATATTATCAAGGATATCCTTTCACAAGTAAAATATCCTTACATAATAATATAAAAAAAAAAAAAAATTTCTTTTTTTTTGATTTTGGTTTTTATTTTTTTTTGTGCAAGTAAAACATTCCAGCACTTATCCTTTTTTCATCATTTTACTTGTGTATATATATATTTAGACAAGCTTTCCTTCATTTTCCTTGTTTTTCATATGAAGGACGACGCGCAATTTCCTTAGTCATTCAAGGATTACAAAATATATATAAAAAAAAAAATATATTTTCTTATTTTAAATTTAATTTTCTCTCTAATATTTTCGTCAAAAAAAAAAATGTTTTCAAAGATTATATAGAAAGATTTTTCAAAGATTTTCCAGGTTTTGTTTTTTCAAAAAAAAAAAAAATTGGAAGTTTAAATTTAATAGAATTGTTTTGAAGTAAAATTGAATATTTTGTCGTAACCGAACCAAAAAAAAAAATATAAATCTTTTAATTTTAATTAAATCTTTAAATATATTTGTAAAAAAGTTAAATGAAAATGGAAAATTATGATGACAAAAACTATACTGCATTAAAAATTATTTTAAACATTTTCATTGGCATTATTAAAATTATTTGATTTCAATGAGAATTGCGTTCATTTTTTGATTGATAAATAAATAATTTATAAATGTTTAAAATAGTTCTGATATATTCCTATATTTCACAGCAGACTCGCATTCTGTCAATGACAGAACTATATATATTTTGGCCGCTTTGGTAGTAAATTGCAAAAGCTATAAAATTGGGAACTAAAATGACTATCATTGATAATGAAAAATCGAAAATTTTGATATTTACTTATATAATATAGGGTAAAGTTGGTAAATCCTTCGGCATGCCAACAGTTTTTCATTATAATCTGTTAAACTGTCTGATTTTCGTTCCCATTTGAGATCCAAATTAGCAGTATTTTTTTTAATTTTCTAACTAATAACTCGCTTTTAATATTTAATGATTTTTAAAGATTCACTTTTGACAAATCATACCCCAAACACGAAAGGATTCGTTTAAATCGTTACAACTAAATTTTGTTTAACAGCTTAATTAGTTTCGTATGCAAACAAGTGTGAAACAATACGTTTATTATATTATCCTACAGAGCCGATTGACGGTGAAATCATCTTCCAGAAGGATAGCACCTTTACCCTATTACTTTAGGAAGTATCGTTCATTTTCTGTAGCGATATTTTTAACAAATTCAAGGTCATCGAAGTAAGTTTACTTTATGTACTGAATTTGTGATTTATATAGTATAAATCGTTCCCAAAATTTATAATACAGAAATCCCCCCATTTTTAAGTATTGTCGTTCTTTCATCATATTTTTAAGTGTCAGGAGCAGGACTCATATTTCCTGACAGACATAACATAAATATCAAATAAAAGACATAAATCAAGTGAAAAATTTAACTATAAGCTCCAGAAAAAAATTGGCATAAATAATATTGGAAAAATACGGACGTAAATCATATACATTTTACCGGCAGTTATGATCGTTTTCCGAATTTTCATTTTCTCAAATTTGTCTGTAAATTTCAGGACTTATAATTATGTGTCTACAACTCTGGTATAATTTTCAGTGATTTTCTAGAAAATCAAAATTGAAAAGGACAACTGTGGAGACTATACTGTGTGGATAGCTACTTTTTCGAAATATTTTATATGTAAACATTAAGTGTCATTAAAATCCATTACTTTACTTACATAAAATTGAATTGGATCATACATTAATTTCATTAAATTACAATAATTACACTTATAAATAATAATTATAAAATATGATAAATTTGATGACATAATATCCTCCAGCCCAAATTCAAATTCCATTAATTTACCAAGCTATAAAGTAAATTTATAATCGAAGAAAAATTAATTTTATATATAAATAATTATATGAATAAATTAAAATAATGTTTTTTTTTAATAAATAATTATTTAATTTATTCATCAATTATATTTCATAAATTCATAAAATAATTTATATTTAAAAATATATTTAAATTGAATTGTAAGTTTGTAAGTTTGTACAGAGTAAAAATATCAAAAACAAATTACAATTTTTTAACAACAGAAAACACCTGTGAATTTTGTATGTTGTTAAACATTAATTTTTGGAGTAGGAAACTCTTACTGAACAGAAAACTTAGGGTAAAATGGTGGTCTAATTATTGACACATTATTTTTTTTCTGTTTAAAAACATGAATTTCATGCTGTGGCTTTTTAGCTTTGGCAAAACAATAATAATTTTACAGGATATATTTGTTATATGTAGAGCGTTTTATACTTATATGAAAAAAGGATATATTAAAATTGTATTACACACTACAAAAACTTCATAATAATGGTGGTGACAGATGTTCGTAAATAATATTATGAAATTTTCAATTTGTATTTATATAAACCAGTGTTCTCCAACCTGTATTCCGTGCAACTTTGTGTTCAATAAAACAATTTAAATATAAATATATACGAGGGTGGGCTGATAAGTAAATGGCCTAACACAGAAAACCACAATTTTTTTGACAATAATTTTTTTTTTTGATACACGTAGTAAAATACGTTTTTTTTTTTCTAATTCTTCAAAATAATCATTTGTTTTGCTGATAACTCTGCATTTGATTCTAATGTCTTTCCACCAAACCATTTTATCAAAGTTTGGAGAAAAAAAAAACGAAAAAGTTAAAATGGGTCAAAATCTGTTGAATACGATGGATGATGAACCAATTAGTAGCATTTTAGTATATTGCGGAATTTCACTCTTCAATCATCTAGTACGATATCATGGATTTTATCGGCCATTTAGGGATTAGTCACTTCAATACAACGTCCAGAACGTGCAGGTTCATCAATTGTAACATGAATTTCACCCTATTTCAAACTCTCTTGCAAACCATTGATTTCGAAAGTGTAGATTTACCATAAAATTTATCCAATTTTTCTTTAGTTTCCATTGGTGTTATCAGTCTCAAAAAATAATTTTTTATTATCAGCACAATAAATTCAGTACGATATCAATTTTTAAAGAATTCTCTATCTGTGTAATTCCACAAAAAAACATTTTGTGATCAAATGAGATTAAATGCAGAATATTCACCCTGATTTTAAGATGATTTGTAATCAAAAATATATGCTCAAATTATATTAAACATAAAATAAAATTGTTTTGAAGTTAAGTAAGTCCACTGGAGATTTTTCAAAAATAGCGTATTCGAATAATACCAATCACCTAGAAGGGTTTCAAAGAACTCGAAAGGTGGAATACCACTGTCATATATACAATGAAAAATAATATTAATTAATATAATAATAATAATTATATGTTTTTTATTGATTCTGTTTACATTATTGGATGAATGCCAAATGTAAGAGGAAATTTATAAACACTTTAATTTATATAAATATATATATATGTACAAACAAATATTAATTTATGGAAAATTTAAATAATGTACAAAATAAATTGAAAAAGATTTTTATTAATTTGAAGATACATAAATAAATTTTTAATAAACTTTTTCTTTTAATGATATTATTTTGGATGAAATATTTGCCCAAATTAATAAGTACAACATACAAAATTATGAGAGCCTCACTTATATTATATAAAAGCCCTAATGAAGTTTTAGAGAAGCTAAACTCTACTGTATAACAGCTACAAAGAAAGGCATGTCTGTCGTATAATAGCCTCAATTCTAAAATATCACGACCGTAAGGAAAGTTATCGCGATATCGGTTGAAGTTATCGCAAACCGTATCATTTTTTGTGAGATTTCAATTTTCTAGGAGTATTGCTTAGAAATTGCAAAAGTATTGTAGTGTCTTCCAGATAACTATGTAATTACTATGTAATTTTTTTATGAGTTAACATTCGTATTGAAGTAAACTTCCATATTTTATATTCCATACAAATTTCATAAGTATTGCAAGAAGTAGAACAGTCTTGAATGCCGGAAAATTCACTCGTATTACAGAAATCCACAGATACAAATTCAAAAGAAATCTATATTGCATACAAATTCCAGAATAGTTCAGATTAGGATTCAGGTAATTCTCCCGTAATGTAGAAATCCCTATTTTTCAGTATTGCAGTGTCTTGCACACAAAAATTACATATTATATATACCGAACAAAAATATTTCGTATGAGCAAAAGTAATTGTCCCCTTGGAATTTTGTAAAAAAATCATTCTCTAAATAACATTTTTTATTCTGTTTAAATTTTTACTTTATAGGTCAAACCAGATTACGACAAAATATTGAAATTATTTTCAAAACGTGGTGTATAAATAAAAACTTTTTAGTCACCCATTTTAATACCGCACGAGATAAATTTTTTTTTTCCCTTTACATTTAAATCCTTTATAAATCCTACGAATAAACCCCATAGATCCGTCAAAGTTAAAAGTGTAAAAAAAAAAAATTCAATTTTTTCATATACATAAAAACTTTAAGGATTATTTCTGGTTTTGATCCTTTTAATAAAAGAATTTTGATAAAAGTATAGTATAGTTTACGTAAGTAGTTTGTAATTTTTTTTTATATATTATGGATGGTGACAAATTGAATTTTAAAAAGAACTTTTATTAATAGTATAACCAAAAGGATTTTAATAAAAATTATATAATTTTAGTTTGAAATTATGAAATTATGCTAATAGCATAAAATGAAATCAAAGCAGAGCTAAAGCAATTAACGAAATAAAGAAATATTATAACGAAAATTTCATGAATTCATGTGTGAATCGATGAGAATTGGATTGATTTCATATTTTTATATTTAGCTTTCAAAGCCCTAACGCCAGATTGAATTTTTCTAAATGTTTCTTCTACACTTCTCTATTCTCCGTTCGTAGCAGTCCACCAATTTTAGAGGTGCAGTATATGTTTCTATAGCAATTCCAGTAATTGTGTACCACGTTTTCTTCCATTCCGATTACTAAGTGTACGTGGCATATCCTTTATAACCGCGCCCAAACCTCAAGTCTTTATACAGGGTAGGTCAAGATGGACTGACTGGGCCAACGTGGACTATAATTTTGGACGTGGAATAAAATAAATCAATTAATTCTGTCAAGATTGTCAGCGTTATTGACATCTGCCAGCATACAGATAACAGCAACTTCAGTATAAAAGGTTAAAATACAATTACGACGTCGCGTTGCATGGATTTAACTTCAGCGATACAACTATACTACTGCGGACTGATTAAAACCAATTATATCACTGCCAATATACAAGTAAGCATCGGAAATGGATGTAAACAGAGCACGATAGAAGATTTGGACGGAGGTTCAAAGTATGATAATATCGATTAGATATAAAACTAATAACGCCTTAACTATTTTCCACCAAAATTCCGTTCAATACCAAATTTGATACTAATTAAAACTTATAGTAATAAAGATCAAATTCATTAAAAAATTATATAGTTTACTCCAACAGTTACTCCCCCAAAAAAAAAACCATAAAATATATCTGACTGTGTTTAATACAATTATACTACCTTCATCAATAAACTACTACTCTACAGACCTCCCACCGAACAAGCAAAAAAGAAAAACTAATTTAACACTTCCTGTGACGTCCCATTGCTACTAAATAATTTCTCAATTCAGCTTCACAAAAAATAAAATTTTTATCTTATTTTTACTTTACAAAGAATTACAAAAATGTTTCAAATATAATAAAAATATTCAAAATCTTCTAAACAATTCGAAAATCTAATAAATGAAAATTACCTCGAAAAAATTCCACAAAAAAAAAAAATGAAAAAAAAAAATCAATTTTTTATATTCGACCTTAATTTTAAATAATAAAAAAATCTCTCTTACCCCAACATAAAAAACAATCTTTTAATTCTTATTTAAGTTAATATTTTTTTGTTAATGTAAAAAATTTTATAATATTTTAAAATCATTTGTCAATCAAATAGAAAATTAGCTGTCAAACAAGAATTTCTTTATGTTTTTATATATGCCTCCGTAAAACATTTTATATTTTAAGTAACAAAATTATAACATAAAAATTATATCAAATATTTTTGAACATATTGTTTTGTTATGTATCTATAAAACATAAAAAAAAATGTTTCAATTTTTTTTTTTCATTTTCTTATATTGTTTTCAATATACTCTACCCAACCATTAAGAACAAAACAACGACAACAACAAAAAAACGGTGCTATTTTGGCAAGAGGGAGAAACGGATTGTTATCCATTCATGCTGAACACGAAAAATATATATCGAAAAATAATTTTCTTTTTTATTATTATATATTTGTAAGTCGATAGATATAAAAACCAATTTTTATATTGGCAATATTCTTTCAACTTTCACATATGATCATAATTCGCTCGTCTTACAATTGAACCTCTCTGGGATCTCTACCCCCAAAACGATGCAATATTTATATGAAAATATGTTATCGGAATATCGAAGATAAAAAAAAACATTATATTATTGAAAATATTCACCACAATCATCGTCAATTGCAGAAATAAAAAAGATGAAATGCCCTAAAGTTATACAATACATGACGGAAGACAGAAGGTAAAAAAAATATATAAAAAATTTGATAATAATAGAGAAGTAAATAAAGAGGAACGAATGATTTGAAGGATGGGGGGTAAGTAGTAGAGAAATTTCATAAAATGAATTTTATCATTTCATTTATACATTTTTTTAAAGAATCAACTATTATTGCTTGTTCAAAAAACTCAGTCCCCTTTCGAATTTAACCGAAATTTTATGTAAATTTGTATTTTATTTGAGGACCTGTCAAAAAATTATTGATTTACATTGGCTAAGAACAATTAAAATGTTAATTATATTATTAATGTGGTCTGAAGATTATAATTCCTTTCAATTATGGTTCAAATGTTTTCAATTCTTGAGCACCACATTTTGAGCCTTGAGTATTTTATATAATTTGATATATTACGCGCTCTATATTTTGCATACTATAAGTTACTTTAAATGGAAAAAATATACTAGCCATCACGAAACCTAATGCGGGAAGTAACAACGAATTAAGAAAATGTTCTGCTAAGTTTACGTAAAATTTCATTTAAAATACATGGAACAAATTCACAACAAATTATAGAATAGGTTTGAACTCGATATTCCAAAATTGTTCTGCTATCTTTACGTACCTACGTCAACTAACTGGTCTATATAAGTCTATTTCCTAGACGATCTTCAATTTTTGTTTAATGAATTTTCCTCAAGATCAAAATTCTGCTTATTATCAGACCTGTACAGTTATACTGTTCATGACCGATAACTTCTACCACAGCCAGATAATCCTCTGCGGTAAATTAAATAAACCAGTACATTTTCTGTTCCATCTACATTTTGCATCTAGTTATATAGTTTGAAATGAAGAAATATACGATGTACCAAATAACCTCACACACTATACCACTATTTGGCATATATAGCCGAACAAAACAATAAAATATAGCCTAATCTAATAAGATATATCCTAATGTTGGTACTAACCTATTTCCTAGACGTCTTTTAAGATTTTTATAAATTAATTTTCGTCAACCAGTGCCTACCCATAAGATCTAAAGCTTTCTTATTATCAGACTTCGACAGTAAGTACATGACTAATATGATCTACTAAACAGCCTGGTCTTGACATCCATACTAGAGATGCTCTGCGGTAAGTTCAACAGAGCGACCTTTCTTATATCTATCATGAGGCAATAGTATAACAATTTCTTGTTTGAATTTGCAGCTCTAGCCTTGATTATATACAGAAATTTGAAAGAATCTGAGTTATTTGAACAATCTGTATATTTATCAATACAAAAATATTACTAAAAAAAAAAAATCACGCATCATATTCACATCAATGCGCAAATTCCATCCAAAAAGAGAATATTCGAGATTTGTTATTTCAAATTGTGATTGAAAGTCAATTATTAAATTTTTATTTTCTATTTATTTTCGTTTAAATATTTACCTTTTTTTTTTTTTGAATTATTTTGCTTTACCTTTGGGGGTAAAAAAACCGTTTTTTTTTTTTTTTGCATATGTTTGGCGACTTTCTGTCTATTTTTATCGTGATGTTTGCACAATTTTTTTTTTTTTTTTTTAAATTTATTTATTGTTTATAGTATATTATCTTCTATATCTATATTATTATTATTTTGTTCTTGTTTATTATATAAAATTGAGTTTGAGGCTGTTTTTTATTTGTAAAATTGAAATCAATAAACAAAAAAAAAAAAAAAAATTAATTTGATGCCATTTTTTTTATAGAAAAACATGAGAGAAATTATTTTTATTTATAAAATTTCCGCGTCGTTGATTGATTACCAAAAAAATAAAAATGATTCAGTAAAATCAAATTAATGCTTTAAATATGGGTTAATAATATTTAAAATCACATCAGGAAATATTTGTTTTGAATTGTTAACAGTAGTGATGACAAATGGTTTTTGTTTTTTACACGAACGACCACCCACTACCACAAGAGGGTTAACAACATTGAAGTTATGTTTTGAAAATATGACAATAACTTATTTTAAATTTAAATGATTATCAAAATGTCGTATAATTAATTATATATAAACAAATAAGTTTGGTTGGTTGGTTTGAGAAGGGGGGAATTGAAGCGACCAAACCACGAACTTATACCGTACGGCCCGTTGTACCCCCTTACGAAATGTTGACCATTTTCACCACGAATCGTGCCATCACACTTCCTTTATAAAGTTTGTCAACTTTGCAGGTTTTACACTGCTTAATTCTAGTAAATCTCCTACAAAATAGGAACCGAAAATTTTTAATCTTTTATTATACACAGATAAGGACAGTGACATAAAAGATGCTCAACTGCCTCGTCATCCTCAAAACAGCTTCTACAAGCTGTTTCAGTTGTTATTCTGAGTCGCCCGGTTTGTTTAAGTAATAGTAAATGCCACGTGACAGTTCCTGTGTACAGTCTGAGCATGGGTTTGGTCATGTTCGGAATACTTCTCGATTGTTTAGCGTTGGGGTTACTCCAGAACAAAGACAACTGTTCAGCGCAATCCATTTTAACGTGTTTTGATCTACAAGCCATAGTTTAAAGGTTTAAAAGTCTTTTAATCGACGAATAATTTTGGAAAATAAATATTGGGAAATTATGGAAAATGACGAGAAAAATTTGTTTATTTGAAATTTTCAACATAATTTGTATAAATTATTCAAAAATTCATCAAGTAAATATATATAATTAATATAAATATTATTTTAAGAAATTTAATTGAATACTTTATATATTTCTATTTGTATCTTTAATGTGTATCAAAAAAATATCGTTCATAAAATTTCATGATCACTAAAAAAATTATTATGTAAAACCCACACAATAATTTCAATAAAAACTGATCCAGATCAATGACGTGATGTTTTCTAATGACGTTTATAACAATTTTCACACTATAGTTTTTAAATAAAGTATCGAGAAATTGATCGAAATATTTATAAATTTTATCATTTAAAAATTGAACTAAAAATAAAAATTCTATTTTATTTTTTCTGTTTGCTTTCATTTTGGAAATTTATATGTCAGAATAAAATCTGAAGGCAAAATTATTATTAATAAAGTGTTATAATTGAATATACAAAAAAAAAAATTAGAACGAAAAAATTATCGGAAATTTTTTTTGTTGATTTTACTTTATAAATTTAGGTCATAAATTGCAATAAAAAATTATTTGTTGTCTATGTGTAACGTTTAAATTTGTCTATGTTTATTTAAATTTTAGAGGAGCAAATTATGAAATTCATTATTTTTATGATTTCTTTTCAATAAAAAAGATCATGAAGAAAGTAAATCGTTTATCCTATATAATTTATACAGTTTATAAGTCAATATGTTACATGTCAGAAACAATTTATACATATATTTTCAGCGTCGACTTACTAATGGCACGTTCAGAGTGAAGCTATGAACGGTGCTGAAATTGTGATATGCTAGAAGTTTTCTATATGCTAGTAATCTTCTCACATATACATATATCTAAATAAGTGAGCAAAGAGTGGAGCAAACCTGTTTGCTAAGCGAAATCTGATTTTGAAGCTCAATGGTATTAAACGTCTTCTGTTACAGTTTGTCGTGGTGAGCGCAATATCAATTGTTCAAATAGCAAATTTTAACGCGAAAGGTTTCGTAATTTCTAAGTTTTTTTTAAAAAAATTGGTGTTTGAAAGTGAAGATTTAATAATATTAATTATTAATATCCTTTGTGGAACCATGGAAATAAAATTGCTACAATCGTCTACTAATTGATAAAAAGTGTAAGTAAATTTCTATAAAATTAAAAGAGTAAAAGTTTAATGTAAAATAAAATATTCAACACAAAACAAAACTGTGCGAGTAGCTAAAATATGATGTGAAAAAGGACAGCTTCAACACCGCTCATAGTGTCACTCGGAACATGCACTCTTTATTCTTGAGAATTAACATTTTATTAATTTCAACACATTGAAATCAGTAGACTGTAGACGTCGATATGAAACGATTGTCGTCTTTTTTAAGATTATATCCAATTTTGCTGAAATATTTGCTCGGAATGGGAATCGACTTAAATTAACTAATATGTCAGACACTGCTAAACTTACTTATAAAACTGCCCAGATTTGAAAAGTTCACAGTAACATTTAATGACATTTATATCATAAATTGTCTGTAATTTTAGATTTTGAGAATTCAGGGATTTTCAATATCTTAACTTAAAGGTTTCATTAGTACGACTGTAACTCATAGATTACTCCAAGTAGACCAATGTATGAAAAAAACTGTCCCTCAATTTTCAAATCAACAAATTTTACATTTTTTTATAAATTTCAACTTTTACAAACAAATTTTTCTTGAGTTCTTAGTGATTCTATAATCCGGTGCTCAAGGTGTACTTACTTAAATAAATAAAAAAATTCTTTTTATATTTAAAGTTTTTGTGGTTTTTAATAAACCCCCGTCCCTAAAAAAAAAAACACATTATAAAGCTAAGAAAAAAAAAAAAAATTCATAAGCTTTTGAAAGTCTCCCTTCTAAAATATAAATGTGAAATTTTTCAGGGTAGTTTCTTCTATATATTCTTTTTTCATTCTCAATTTTATTATTATTATTACTATTACATATCCTGATGGCAAAATTCACATTTTTTTTTGTATACAACTACAACTAACGTCCTGCGCTTTTGCCCTACATATTTTTTTTTTATTTAGAAATTTAATTTTTTATTTAGCTTTTTGCTGTGTAGTCTTTATAAAGTCCTGCAGACTTTATTTTGTAAAAATCTTGTTGTAGAAACCAGAAAGTGAGACTTATAAAAATATGTAACAAGGTAAAAGGAAGTTTTTCAATGAATAAAGGATAATAAATATATAATACATACAGAAATAAAAAAAAATATGTTATATAACTTTTCATTATTATTATTATTATATGAGAGAATGATAAGGATATTCATAGAAAACAAAATTTACATTTATATATACTCGTATATATATAAAAATTATTTTTTAGGTGCATAACCAACAGGATAAATTTTTCTATTAATGGTTTAATTTTTTCCTATTACTTTTTTTTTATTATTATTATATTATTAAGGAAAAGTTAAAAGGAAATGTTGCTAACTCATAGGGACGAATGAGTTGATTGCTTTTTATTATTAATTTTTTTGTTATTTACTTGCACAGACAAAATTAGAAAATGTTGGTATAAAAATGAAGTGAATATTTAGTAAAAAAATATATATAGAAAATTGAGTTGAAAATTATCCTTTTAATGAAATAATTAATGTCATTTTTTTTTAAGGTAAACAGGATAATGATTTAAAAAGGATAATAAAAAAAAAAAAAATATATGATCATTTCATTAGAGAATATATAAGATAATTAAAAAATATTTTTAGGTTAATTGAAAATTGTGAAATTATAATTTGTTTAAGCAAATAAGAGTTCGAAGGACCAATTATTTTTGTATGAAATGGTATGTGAAAAAGAAATTGATGTTTTAGTTTACATTTTAAAATGCTTGTGAATTGGAAATGATTGAATTACATTTTTGGCGGGAACTTGTAATAATCCGGTTCGTAGGACCGAGAATTATTTTGTTAAGAAAGTATCATGTGATAAACTAACTGTATTTAATTTTACAGGTGGTACTAGTACTAAATTGTGATAGAAAAAACATATTTAATTTTGGCAGTAATTATTGTTTACTAATCAGGTTCGAAGGGCCATCAACAGGATATTTTTCATATTTTTAAATAAGTCTGATTGATTGAATTTAGGAAGTCTACATTATCGATCTGTGTTGTTGTAGTCGCGTGACCAAGAAAGCTACATGCTAACTTTTAAATGTGATAGTCTCGTACGACCCAAATACAGTATAGTGAAATATTTATAAAACTCGCGGTGCGGGATTATCTTTATGAAGGTGAAGCAGAAGTTTTAATAGAGAATATATTGCTATGATTTCGGACTAGGGTTCTTCGAAATGACCACAATGAATACATAGTGATGTCGAATTTATTTAACCGAATTTATCACAAATTAAAATTAATTTGGAATGGCCAAAGTTATATTTGGGAAATTCGAAAAGCGCATACGTTTATAAAAGCTTTTGTTAAGCATGAGGTGAGTATGATAAAAGGTAAAAGAAGTTGATTCGTGGTCTACGACTATTAATTCCAAAGGCAGAGATTGTCTAGAAATTATTTACTCCAAAGATAACGATTGGCTCAATAGTTTTTATAGTTTGAATTTTTAAAGTGTTACGAAATAGTAAATAACAATTAATCAAATCTCCACCATACAACTCGACACCATTACAAAAAAAAATACAAATTTTATTTATGTTATCACATTTATAATATAAATCAATAATATCCTTTTTTCTATTCTCTTCCTTTTCTTTTTTGTCTATCTATCATCATAAATCGTATCTTCATAAAACACTTTAAAACAATCAAATCATAAGTAGAAATATAAAATGGAAAAGTGTACAACCAAGAAAATTCAAAGAACAAAAAACAAAAAAAAAAACTAAATCAATGGCCCCAAAGGATAAAAGCTAAAAATTCAAATCTTGTTAAATTTTCCTCCCCCTAACGGAAAACATTATTTTAAATAAATTTTGCTAAAGGGTGTTTTTTTCCTCTTTTGTTATTGTTGTTGTTTCTAACAAAAAAAAAAAATCATTTTAGCATGTTTTTTTTAGTCCTTTTTTCACCTGTCGAATAATTTTTTTTTTGTGTGTGTATACGCCCCTCTATCGACCCTTGCGGATGTGATCTCATTTATTCGGAAGGAAAAATTTATTTACCTATTGCTTTTTTTTCGTTTTTTGGCATTTTCATTTAAATTTAATATTTTTTATTGTTTGAATTTTCCAAAAGTAAAGGATTCAGAGAAAAGGTAAAAAACTGTTTTTTTTTTTTTTTTTTGGATTTTAAAACTTATATTAAATGCAAATCACGAAATATCCTTAAGGTTAAGGATTATTATTTATACTATGATTATGTAAAGGAGATTTAAGAATAAGAATTGGTGGTAAATAAATTTTCTTATAAGATTGCGGTATGATAATTAGGAAATTAAAGATTGCGGTATGATAATTAGGAAATTATGTAAGTAATTTATTAAAAAAAAAAAATTGAATAAATATAATAATTTTTTGGAATGTTTATTTAATTCAATTACAAATTAAAAGTGTTTTGATGGGAAGGCAAAGAAAGTGAAAGAAATTTATTTAATGATACATAAACAGTAAGAATATTAAAAAAAAGTAGTCCATGACTGAAATAGGTGGTCTCTGAAATTACACAATTTGGTGTTTCTTAATAAATTTATGGGAGTAACTAATTTGTAAATAAGAAGTCATTATCTGCTGCTTGCTAGCATAATCGGATAAAAATGTGCTTATAACTGGCCATTGGGAATTGGGACTCTTCAAAAATGATTTGACGTTTATTCATGTGAAAATTAAACTCCGCATGTTAAAATACATGAAAATATAAAGAGAGATAGAAAGAGGGAGATAGGCGAAATGTTAACAAGAAATTTGTTAAGTATATTATTATAATCCGATCAATTCAAATTATACAACTTTTCGTTGAAACTTCTCAACAAGTTTCAACGTAGCTTCTAACCTAGAGGTGGCCAAAAAGTTTTAGGTATGATATCAAGAATGTATTTCATATAAATATTGATATGAATTATGCACAAGCAACTCCGAAAATAGTTCATTGTATATAAATTAAACTTCTGAAGGAAGTTTTTAAAATTAAACTTTATCAATAAGTAATTCAATTTCTCCAAAAAGGAGCTTGATTTTCAAAATTCCATGAATCGAAGTTAAATATCAATGGACTTTTTTTAAGAGTGAACCTACTTAAATTAGTAAAACAATTTTTTTACAATAACCAAAATGAACGAAAACTTTAAATTGGCTTTATACTTTCCATAATGAGAAAGAGATAAAAAAAAGAAACTGTCATAATTTTTGATAGACAACTGTCAAATTTAATGTCTGATTACCTCGTTTAATAATAATTAATTTATTTTAAATCCAAATTATAATTAAAATATTACACTGATAATTAATTATTTATTACTTACAAGAAAAACTTGATCTATATAAATACAATAAGTGAGTGACAGAGCTATTAAATGAAACTGTTATTATTCAAATGTCAAAACTTCAAAGTAGTTAAAAAAAAACTTATAGAGAAATTGAATAAATGTTCAAATATACTTAATTATACTTTCATTTAACACTATAAAAAACAACCGCGAATAAATCAATTTAAAATATATAATAATTTGATATATTTTCGACAATTCGCATATATTAAATAAATCAATCAAAAAGATTCAACTAAATTCCATAAAAATCTATTAAATTATTATATACACGAAAACTTTACATAAATATATCAAAAAATCATGTAATTTTTATAATTCACATTTTTATTGTACGTATAAAATAATTTTAATACACTACAGGAGCGAACACACAACAATATAATTTTCGATATTATATGTAATAAAAACATAAAAATTCATTAAATTTTTGATTAATTTATATAAATTTGAATTACATTCCATTTGAGGAAAGGAAAAAAAATATATAAATTTTTGTTAATCGAATAATTATATTTTTGGAATAACTAATGTTTATAAAAATTCAAGGGTAAATTATTATATTAAGTATGAGAATTTATGAATATGCGAAGAATTGAACGAAAACAAAATATCGAATACACAATAATTGACCGAATGCAACAATTGAAAGAATGTAAATTTATCTAATACACAATAGATCGAATTTACGATGGACCGCATGAAAAATGGAATCAATGTAAATTTACCGAATACACAAATGTACGATGGACCGAATGCTAAATTGAATCAATGTAAATTTAATGAATTCACAATAGACAAATTTACGATGGACAGAATGTCAAATTGAATTAATGTAAATTTACTGAAACACAATAAACCGAATTCACGATGAACCGATTGTAAATTAACCGAATGTAAACACAACTGTCTGAAGGTAAATTTCCGGGAAAATTTTGAATTAAACTCGATTTTTGCATTTAGTGAATCTGATTGTTAACGTCAATCATTTAAAATTACAAAACGCTTAAAGGTTTCACTGTATTTGTGGATCAAGAATGTCTATCTGGTTACTGCCGAGAGCAAGAATTCCTAGAAAATTCAAAATTAGAAAGCTAAAAGTCGCTAATGTCACATTCTTTGGAGACCAAAACCTACAGAATCCAAAATGCTTGTAAATACTTGTTACGTGTCCAGGTCACCGACTGAAATTAAGTTATACCCTAACCTACTAAGAAAATCAAGTGTCATAATTATTTTCAAATATTGCAAAGATTTATAAAAATTTCCCGGATTTAAGAGTTGAACCCGTCAATCTAAACTCATATTTTTTAAATTTTAAATCGATTCATTCTGTAATTGAGTTTTTCGTCTATTGTGCATACGATCAATTGTGAATTCGGTCATTTATAATTCGGTTATTTAATCGAATACCATATTTTTATATTTTATGGATTTATAATTCTATACATCATAAGATAAAAATTAATCAAAAAATTTAAAAAAAAAACCTTTTTCCTCCAAAAAATTTAAATGTGCCGCTCTATTACATTAAAAAGATTTTTTTGTTGTCCAAAACATAATATTTTTATCTATTTACATATATACATATAACGTTAAATTGTCTACTTAGTTTTGCAAGGTTTTATGCTCTGACTCTAAAAACACAATATATAAAAACATAAATTTATGCTTTTATGTATAGATACATTGTGTGTATAACTGTTTGTACACACAAACAATACAAAATGATATATTTAAAAGTAAATGTAAATATGTATATAGAAAAAATATAGCAATAGAATTATTAATGTTGGGGCTACAACTACAACAACAACAACAACAAAAATACTAATATATAAAAAAAAAAATGAGAAAAGACAAGGTGATACCCATGACAACATAATGAGAAGCGCGAGAAAAATTATGTTGTATTTGTTGTTTATTTATTTATATATTTATATTTCGGTTTTTTTTTTTTTATTTATTTTTTTGTTAAAACAATTTTGTATGTTTATGTTGCACACAGGTTTATGTATAGATACAATTTTTAATGTTTATTTTTTTAAAAAAAAAAAAGTTTCTGTTTTTGTTAGGTATATAATAATAAAAGTTTTAATTGAAAACAATTAAATTTAATATTCAATAATTTTCTTTGGCTAAACTTAAAGTTTTTATAGAAATTATAAAATTATAAAAGTGAGGAGTCACAAAAAATAATTTTTAGTAAACGTATTTAATTTTATAAGCTTATAAATATGAAATAATAAAGCAAAAATGATTTTGGGCTGCTTATATAGACCGCCTTAAATAAATCATTTTATGGAAAATTATATAAAGTCAAGTTTTTACTGAAAATTAATAATATTTTTAACTGATTTTTTGATCAGTTTTTGATTATGTTTTATCGAATATTCAGTAATTGATTTTATGGAAAGCTTTAAAAGTGATCTTAATTGAAATTTAATATTTATACAGAGAGAGACGAAATTATTTTACAAAATTGTGATTTCTTACTTCCACAAATTTCGTTATCAATGATTTACAGAATGTTTTCAGTATATAATTGGCTTTTATAGATCATCTTTTAATATACTTAATGGTTAAGGGACAACTCTATATTAATACCCAAAGTTATTTACAAGGAGTTACGGAATGAACTGTTGAAATACATATGGAAAGATGGGTTCAAGAACAATACAAATTTTTCTTAAAGTTTTTGTGAGAGTGGAGAAGTTGATTACCAAAACAGAAAAAATCCAATTTCAATTATTTTGGTAAAAAACACGATAATTTCGTAATATTTAGTTCGTAAAAAAATGGAATCGGTAAGGTCAGTAGGTCAACTTTCCCGAATTATATCAAATTTAGCATGATTATTTTACTGATTTTTTACAAATTTCAGTTTTAACGAGCAATAGAAGCTAATTTGACACTATTTGGTAAAAATGCGTTTGTATAAACGAAGTTTTGAAATTACTGCAAACTTTCAAGTTGAGGTTTTCTATATTTCAGGTAAACTCTAGGCTTCTACAAAAGGCTGGTTATGAACTGACCAAATACTAGTAACGTAGGTACAATATATTCCTTTAGGTCACAGTGTAAGGAAGTGGATGTTCGTAATTCTGTTTTTACGACCGCATATAATCTAAAGTTGAGGTTGGATTAGCATATTATTAAATTCTTATCCCAAACTCGGAAATTCAATTTTTTTCATTGTCAATTTTACTAAAAATATCAATTTTTTATTTATTTATTAAATTTATAGTATAATTTACTACTGTATACACGGTACAATTATTAATAAAAAAAAACTATATTTAAGAATTTTGGATCGTTTAAAAAACATGACTAGCAAAAATAATAAATTTAATCTCGATTTTTTTTTTCACTGTAAAAAAATCTCGATATTTTCATATATGACAAGTAAAAAAACCAATTTTTCAATGATTTTCTTAAATTAATACTTAAATTTGAATTGGTTGATTAAACCAATTCCATTAGAATTATTATTTCTGAAATGTTTCGATGTACGTAATACACAACAAAATATAATTTTTATAAAAAACTCGACAGGTCAAGGGCTAATGAACTAGTCTAGCGGGTCTCTCTCATTTAAGAAATCTTAAGTAAAAAAAAAAAAAAAAAACAATAGTTTTGAAATAAAATTTTGTAATTATATAAATTGTTTTAAAATAAAAATTGTTGCCATTTAAATTTTAGATATTTATAAAATTAATAAAAAAAATTTGTAGATGAAAATGAAATTTCGATTTAAGAGATAATTAATTTATTATTCTTAATTCTAAACGATTGGGTAAATAATTTGACAGCTGTCACAACAATTAATAAGGTTATTTTCATTATAAAATTAGGTAAATTGAACAACTGATAATACAAGTGGTTAATCAAAGAATGAATAAATAAGTAAAATTAGAAAAAAAAAAAACAGTCAACTTTTAATTAGGTCAATGTTATTTTATTTGTTAATCTGCTTTATTGCAACCGAAGACGAGACAGAGGAATTAAAAATTAAGTAATCTCAATTATTTTATATACATTTAGTTTTTACATAAAAAAGTGAAATTTTTAAATGGTTATGTTAAGTTGACATTGAATTTAAGTTTTTTACCTGCAATTTACAATTTCAGTTTGAATTGATCTTGAAAAGAATTCTTTAATGTTCTTAAAACACATTTACCATCCAAAATGAATTTTATAGGTTTAAACTGACAGGTTTAATATAAACGTCATAAATTTTAATTGGAAATCATCAGGTGGAATGGGATTTTCATACAATTTTAAACTAGACATAAAGTTATATGTAAAAAAATATCCAAATTTGATTAATATGTGACAGTTGACCATTAGAAACAATAAATAAATCACTGACAGTTAAAATTTGACAGTTGAAAGCTAATATAAAAACAATTCCGCTCGTTATAGTTATGAATTACAAATATAAAATCATGTATAAAATAGAAAATAATCAATTATATAAAACTCACCTCTAAATCTTCATATGATTTAAATGCTAATATTGAAAAACCATCAATAATATCCTCTTCTAATACTGGTGTACCAGTATTATTATTAAATATTGTTTTAATATTTGGTATTATTGATTGTTGTTGTTTACGTTGTCGTACTGGTGGCGGTGGTCTTGGCGGTGGTTTATCTCTAGGTAATAATAATAATGTTGATGATGATGATGTTGTTGATAATAAATCTTCATCAACACTTTCATCATCATCATCACCACCAGAATCTAAACCACCATTATTATTATTATTGTTACCAGTACTAACAATTGTTGATGTTACACCAACATTATTAATATTTGTTAAATTTTGTGTATTTAAATGTGTTGCTAAAATTGATGTTGGTGTTGTTGTTAACATTGTTATTGTTGATGATGTTATACCACTATTTAAATCAATTTTTTGTTGTTTTTGTGGTGCTGGTAATAATAATTGTGATAATAATGGTGGCGGTGCTTGAATAATTGTTGTTGAATTTTTTAATGCTGGTGATGTTAATAATATATTTGAACCAATTATTGTACTATTATTATTATTATTATTAATACTATTATTTGTAATAATACTATTGCCATTTGTTGTTATTGTTGATGATGATGTTGTTGTTGTTGTTGATCCAATTATTGATTCAATACCAACAATATCATTACGTTTATTATCATTTAATGATGTTGTAATTTGATTTGATATCGTTGCTGTTGTTATTGATAATGATGTTGTTGATGATGATGATAATGTTTCTTGTAAACCATTACCAGTTGTTGTTAATAATTTAATTGCTGCTGTTGATGATGATGAATTCGTTGATTGATTAATACTATTATTAATACCATTATTATTATTATTATTATTACAATTATTTAAATCATTATTATCATTATTTAAATTATTATTTAATATTTTATCATTATTTATTCTATTACAATTATTACTACTATTACTACTTCCACTACTACCACCGCCACTATCACGTTCGGCCTGCATACGTTGTGCCCTTTCTCTTCTACGTTTTTGTTGTCTTTGTTGTTTACTATTTGATGATGTTGATGAAAATGATGAATTATTACTATTATTATTTAATAAATTTTGTTGTTGTGATAAATGCAACAATGGTATTGTTGATTCTTCATCAAAATCTGAATCATCTGCACCAAAATTTGTTGTTGTTAATGATGGTAAAGTTGTTGCTGTTGTTGGTGGTGGTAATATTGTTGTTGATAATGGAGTTTTTATTAATGGAATTTGATTTATTGTTGGTGTATTATTTGTTGTTGTTGTTGTATTACTACCACCTTTTAATTTTAAATCAATTGATTCCATATCGTGTAATAAATTTTACTAAATTTTTCATTATTTATCAATTTTATTATATTTTTTTTAGGTTATAATATAATTTTTTTTTTTATATATATTTTACACAAATAAATGCTTAAGAATTTAACATTTGAAATTCAAGGACTCATGCATATAGGAAAATAGAAAGAAAAAAATTAATAAATTTTTTATTTATATTTTTATGGTTACTTTCGTGAGGAACCCAACAAAAAAAAACTACACTATTTTTTTTTCTATTTTTCACATTTTTCTTTTGATTATATATTTAAATTTTATTTATTTATTTATTTTTGGAAATTTTAAAATTTTCCTTTAAACACTTTAGATTCATACACCAAAACTAAAAGGATATTAAATTATCCTAATTCACAAAAGAAATAATAATAATTAAAATAAAACGCTACACAAAAAAAAAAAAACGAAACAAAAATTAATATATTAAAAATCAGCTGCTTTGGAAATTTCCTTTTATAATATTTTTTTTTTTTTAATTTTATTTTTGTTGCTCTGCTACTAATCCAAAATATGAGACAAAAAAAAAAAATATTTATCCGTTTTTGTTGTTGTTGCTGTTTGTATTTTGTGCACAGAAATAAAAAGGATATTTTTGTTGTTGCGCATGTATTACATCACAAATAGAGGACACAAAATTTTGATTATTTTTTTAATTAAAAAATTAATTTTGTTGTTTTTTTTTTCTTTTTTCAATTTGTATTTTGAAAAAAGGATATTTTTGTTGTAATTTCACTATTTTCAAGGATATGATTTTTTTTGTATACACTTTTTTTTTATATATATAAAATTTTCAACTGCAGTTGTGCAATATTTTTATATTTGCGTGTGTGTGTGTTGAATATAAATGACACTACACGGACAAAAATAAAGGATAATTGAATTTTTAGAAATCTTATTTTTTTGCACAAATTTTGATTTCTTGAACACTTAATTTTATTTTTACATGCTTTTTTTTTTTTGTTATTAATTTGAAAATTAATCACGAATATTTTTGTAAGAAGGTTTATTAACCGCGAATCAAGAAAATAAAAAACTTCGATTTTGTTGTTGTTTTGGAAACGGTTTTTAGTTAAAAAGACGAAAGGTTAGATAAACGCGACGACGGCGGAATAATGACGTACTACAAACATATGTTTTGTTGTTGTATTTACTTGTTACGGTAATGCACATACACACAATCAAACAGTCATTAATTAATTTCTTTCAGTGTATTATTGAATATGTGAATGATTTTTTTGATTTTTTTTTGGGTGTTTTTCACTTTTTTTTGTTTAAAAATCTTTCCGCGACGACGAGAGAGAACAATTCCATACACAAAATATATAAAAAAAAATCTATTATCAATTTTTTTGTTGCACACACACATACATAATATGAAAAATTTACACTATAAAATCGACGGCGACGAAGATGTATAGTTTCACACGGCGTACTTTTATTTACACGCGGTTATTTTATTTTTTCGGAGTGTGAGTGAGTCCGTGTGAGGATCAAAATGTGAAAACTGTGTATATGTAGAGATTTGTAAATAATGTTTTTTTTTTTTTATTTTTATTTATCTGAAATTTATTTTTTTAATGTTTTTCTAGATTTTTACAATTGCGTAAATTATGAATTTCTTTTATAAATTTACGATTTCAATCAAATTGCAATTTTTGATAATATTTTCATGCACAAAACCATTCCAACAAAAAAAAAATGCTTTTTTTTTTATTTAGAAATTCACTAAAAAAAAACAAATACAATAAAAAATTATTCTGTCAAGCACGTATTATCAATAAAAAAAACCTTTTTTTATGGGTTTTTCTTTTTTGAATAGAATTTATTGAATCTTTTTCCAATTTTTGTTATTTTCTCGTAGAATTTTCAATTAAAATCACAATATTTTAGAATTATTTCTTATTCAATTAATTTCTTTTAAAATTTTCATTTATTTTACACTCCATTTTTATATATTTTCAAAATTCACTGTAACAAAATTTCTTGGATTTTTTATATTCAATAAATTTTCTATTTCTAATCAATTTTCTTCATTTTTTTTTTCAATTTTCACAAAAATATTTACTACTTATTTATATTTTGTAATATATCGTTTAAATTCATGCAAATATAATTAATTTTCATTGAAATACAAATGGAAACTGGCAATTTGCACAATAAGAATAACACTTTTTTTAAATTAAAAATTGTTCTTTTTCTTTCCAAAAACGACGAGTTTTAAAAAAAAATTAAAAATTAAATTTCCTTATTATTTTTGTTATTTTTATTTAAAAATATTTTTCTTTCATTTCCTTTTTATTATTATTTTTTTATGGAATCTTCTTTTTAATTTTTTTTTTTTTTTAGAATATATTTCTTATATATATATATTTTCCATATATCAACACATACACAACTATAAAATTTAATTTACACACACTATTGCAAAATTGTAAAATGAAAAGAAAAAAAAATAACAAAACGATTTCCAACAGGGAAGAAATCAAATTTTATATTTGTTATTTCTTTGGAATCTAACACAAATAATTAATAAAATTACAAAATATTTCTTGTAATCTTACACAAAAACAAAAAAATATAATTATTAAATAATTAAATTTAATATTATTTTATTGTTATTAATTTAATTTTCCCTTTCACTCATTCATTTTCGAAATATTTTTTACCGACAGATTTGTATTATTATTAAGTTGGCAATTCTGTTTTACTCTGATGTGTATTGAAAATTTTTGTATTTTTGTGTTAACGTTTTTCTCTGTCACTCTGACTTTTTTATTTTTTGCAACACAAACACACACAATCAAATAAATCCACAGAATTTTTAATCAAAAATATTTTCTGTGTGTTTGATTGGAAAGAGTAGGAATTTCTTCTACTTCTTCTTCTTCTTGTTAATTTTTTTTTTTTAATTCCACTTCACATATAAAAATTTTCATTAAAAAAAAAAAACTGAATTGAATTTTTTTTTTTTTTTTCGTTTTTGAATTAATATTGAAAATTCAATTGAAATTTTAATTAACTATAATAATTTGATTAAAGTTTAGTAATTGAATTGAATTGTTTATTTGATATTTGTTAATAATTTTTTACATTTTACCGATTAAAAACATTAAAATAAAAGTTAATTTTCTGTGTTTTTTTTTCTTTCGTCGAAGCAAAATGACGGACACCAACTCGCGCGATGGCACATACTCTCGAATGTGTTGTGTTTGGACTGTGTTTTTTTTTTTGTTTTTTTTTTTTACTTTACATTTTGTTGTACATATAAGAAATGGCTGCGCTTATTCAGACTCACAACTACAAACTCACTTTTTATTGGGAGAAGTTGGATATAGAATTAAAAAACATTTTGTTGTTGGTGGAATTTAACAGGGGTGCCAACTGTGTATGTGATTAGAAATAAACAATCATGTATGTCAACTTTCAGAAAATCAATTTTAATTTGTTGATTTTTTACTTGGGAAAATATGATGCTATAAAAATTTTTATAGGTTCGAAGATGCTATAAAAGAAACCATAAAATAATATTTTTTTTTTCTGGAATGGTGGTATCAAAAATTGTGTGGTTGACATTATGACATTTTGGTTAGAAATTCGAGAAATTCATATTGGTTTTTTTGTTTGGTTGTGTTCAACAGTTTTTATTGCAAGTGTTTTTAATAATTAAAGAAGAAATACGATTTGTAAAGAATATATTTAATAAAAGGTAAGAAATTAAATATAATTTATAGAAAATTAATATATTTGTAGATGAAAATGTATAAATAGAAATTGTAAATAAACATGCATGCTTTTGCGCTCAAACTTAATATTACTTTGATATTTTTGGTGGTTGGGTTACCATTGTAAGTTTTTATTCTCAATAATTTAAAGTATTTTTTTTATTTGTACGGAATTTTAATTAAAATTAATAACTGGCTTAGTATTATTGTTTTACTAATTTGATTTGGTAAATTAAAATATTAAAATTTTAAAAAGTGTTTTTTTCTAGATAACGAAATTTATATAGAAAATAATTTTCGTTCATTGTTTTTGAATCAGGTAACAAACAACTTAATTTAAAATTTATTAGATTTTAGTTAACCAATTTTCTGTAAATTATTGATATATATAAACTTTTTTTTTGATTTTATCATAAAACTGTAAATAAAATAGCGGTCATTGGACTGTGCGAAAAAATAAATCCATTATTAAATTGTAATTATACTAAGCTAAAGATATTGAAAATGATTTCTTACTTTAACAAAGGTTTTTCTATAAAAATTTCAAAATTGAGCAGTTTTCTTAATTGTTTTAAAACATTCTTATATATTTTGTATTACAGACGTATGAATTTGAATTAATAATTATAAATTATTTATTTGTACCATTATTTGTTACTTAATTCCCAATCGACATTTTATCAAATTTAGTACCTATATTTTTTTTGTAAATGTGAAGTTTTGGTTGAAATAGTTATTTATTTACTTAAATTTGAATTGATTCAAAATTTGTATATACTTATAAACCAATAATTCTGTAAAAAAAACAACATATAATTTTAACTTAATTCGAAAACTTTAGTTGTAAACTTCATAATTGAAATTGATATTAACTAACGCTTTATTAATAACATTCCCACTTATGAAGTTGATATTGAGCATCTAATTGAGTCAATATAAATATAATTAAATTAGTCTTACAAGTTTTATATAAAAATTCTACAAAATTGGTTATCTTTCGTATTTTAAATATCTTTAGAATTTATTGAATCAAGTGTTAAATATTACATTCCGTAGATATACTTGTAAAATTTGTATTTTAATAATTGGAGAGTCTTATATTCATTCAATTTTTGAACTTTGACAAACAGAATTGGAAAACTGAATTTAAATAAATTTAAGATTATGTTTTCTCATTTAACGATAGAAGTTTCCTGAGATTTATATTTCAATTTGGATATTATATAACCCAACCAAATCATAAGTTTCTTTATAATGGTTTTTTTTAATAATGATCTCTTTATTTTCAGCAATAAGATTCAATCTAGAAGTTATTTTACCAGTCTTAAATAAATCTAGTTACAGAGTTTATTATTAAACTTACAGTATTGCTGAAATCGTACATGCGTAAATATGAGTTTATCTATTTACCAAGTTTATAATTTCGGTCTAAACTCTAAAGTCTTGTTCTTAGTCTACAAATTACTTCAAGAAACTACAAGATTATAGCTATTTCTCACGTTATGTTACACGTATTGGACATATATTAATATTTATTTCTATTACTCTGATTAAACTGAAAAAAATATTGAGAATATTTTGAAAATTTCATGATGGTATCATGTAAAAGTTGAAATATTCAAAAAATTTAAATTAAATTTTTAATTCTGTTCATAAATTTCTGTTTAATTATTCAATATGGCTGACAATTCCATAATAAAAATGTAATTTTATAAAATATTTTCAACAAACCTCGAAAGATATGTTTTTTTTAGGTAACACACCTTTATGACCTTTGTATGGGACCCAATTTCTTTAGAATAGAATTTATATTTTTTATAGGATATCATAAAGAATTTTTTTTTTATCCCGTAATGTTGGCTCATCTGAAATATTAAAATCAATTTTATTTTTGTATGTATATTCTTTACTCCTTGTATATACATAATATTTTCCTTTGTTTCCTTCTTTCCATTTTATTCATTATAAAATTTATCAATCCGATATGAATTTATATTCATTCGAATTTATATTGTCTATTAGTGGTAGTGCTCTTCAAAAAATGTTTTTTGTATAAATATATGTTTCATCTTTTTACCCTACAGTGTCATAACTTCAAATTAAATCTCTGCTGTATACGTTGTCCTCCAGTTCTTCAACAATATTAGTTAGTATAGTATTATACATGCGAGAAAGGACTTTTCTGTTCTGTAACTACACATTTTTTCTATCAGCTCTTACCTTTCGTACAATTTTTATACAATTTTTTTTTATAATCATAATTTCAGCAGGAGATTTTTTAATTTTTTTTTTTGCTTGTTTAACTTATATTTGTGTCCTGTTAAAAATGTTATCCTGTTGTGATGTTATCCAAAAAATAAAAATAAGTACATAATTGAAAAAAAGAAAAAAAATTAAACGAGGATGACCAGGTGTAAGGACTAATTTCGAATTTACAAAATATAACTGATTTTGTTTTTTTTTACTTTAACCCTGTTTAAAAGGATTTGCTTTTGTTGCTTTATATTAAAAAAAGCTAAGTAATTAATTGAAGAATTTAATGGGAAATTTAAAATATGGAATGTGAAAATATATTTTAATATTAGCTAGAAAAATTATTGTATATTTAGTTCGTCTGTGCGTACACATTGTATATTCTTTCAATGTAGTAAAATGTCATTGCAAATACTCCGATTTAGGAGTAATTAACCAAATGCGAGCCACAATTTTAAATTCGGTGAACTGTTTCCGTCAAATTATCCACAAATCGTTCGATTCCGCAATGAAATTATTAACTTGGTATAGTTTAGAATTAAAATGAAAGTAAAAAAGTGCCCGATAGGCGGTACTATTCGTCCATAACATACAAATTAGTAATTTTATTAATTTAGAACAGTTTTAAATTACTAATTTTCGATCAAAATTGCTGATAAATCTTTTATTATTCTTAATAATAAGTTTCTGCTACTATGGGACGCTGCAAATTAAAATATATTTATTTTATCATTCAATTATCTCTGACCTTGGCCTGAAATATTGATTATGTGTATGAAAATACTGCATAGTAATTAGATTTTAATATAGGCCGATTTTAATTTTGTAAATAAATTGTGGTTTATAAAATTGTTATTAGTAGTGTAAAAAAATTAATTAGTGGATCAAAACAATTTTTTTATTGCAAATAGTGCACGATAAATTAAGGATATTTTTGCCAATAAACACACGCTTTTATTTTTTATATCACACGCTTTTTAAAAGTAAGATTTTACAAAATAAATAAAAAAAAATTAATATTACCTAAAAAAAATTACAAATTATATTATAATTTTCTTATCATTTTAGTGAATAATTTAAATCAAAAACTAAATTTTGTGATTTCTCTCTGGGTCCATATAAACCAGAAACAAAAAAAAATATGTCTTTAAATGAAAATTATTATGAAATTTTACAATGTAATGAAACTGATGATATAAAAATGATTAAAGAAAATTATCAAAAATTGATATTAAAATATCATCCAGATAAATTAAATTTAATAAATAATATAAATTCTGATGATGGCACTAATGTTAATACCATTACAACAAACTCCAATAATATTGACTGTAATAATACAAAATTTATGTTAATCAATGAAGCATGGAATGTTTTAAAAGATCCAATCAAAAGAAAACATTACAATGCACAAATTTATCAAAATATTCTAAATTCACATAATAATGTTTTTGCTGAATTGGACATTGAAGAATTTATTGTAGTCTCTAAAGATACCAAAACAATGACGACAACAACGACGGGTAATGTGAAAGAAGAAAATGAAAAAACATTGAATGATGATGATGATGATAAAAATACAATGTTTTATTATGTATGCCGATGTGGTGGGAATTATTTGTTAGATGATTTAAATTGTTTTGATACGTGTAAAACAATTACAATTGAATGTGATGAATGTTCATTGGTTGTTTTGGTTACAAATAATACTGGAAAAACAAGTAAAATTAAGAGATAAAAATAAAAATTATATTATAAGATTATTATTTGTAAGATTGTTAAGTTGTTATTTTAGAAATTATTCATTGTTGATTTAGAATAAGTGATTAAAAATGTATAAACATTTTTACAACGATAAAAGATTATTTGAAATATTTTGTAATAAAAATTATTATATTGATTGGAATTTTTTTTTTTTATTTTGAAATATTAATTTTCAAATTTAATTTGTAGCTCGCAAAAAATTGGTAGTAACTATTGAATAATTTTATTTCTGAAGTAGGATACTAAAGAATTGAAAAATGGTGAGGGAATTAAATTAAAGGGTAATTAAGGTGTGAATCCTATACAACTGAAAGTGTACTAAAGTGAATATAACAAAAGTATTGTCATTTACACTATAACTGAAAACTGCACAAATTTTGAACAAACTTTAAACTGCTGGCTCTCTAATACTCAGAAATGTTGAAATTGCTTTAGTAAATATGACCATGTCCATTCAACGCCAAAAATCAATAATATCAAATAAATTTTTTGGCGTTAATTCTAAGTTCAATTCTTTAACATTGAGGTATTGAAATCTGAATTTTATTAGGGGTTGATTTATTTTTAAATAAACGCAAACAAGAAAGTCTAAACTAAAGTTCCAGTTACTATTACGGAAGTGTAAAATTATCTCATCATAAAAAGGATTGTTGAGATAATTCATTCCTTGTTGGAAATAAATAAATATAACTCAATATGTCAGCGTATTGTAATACGTATTGTACCATGCTGAATTTCATTGTAATTCTAAAAACAATGTTATTTAATTGAATATAAATATACCTAGAGACATAGAGCCTCAGATACTACATAATACTGAACCAATTCACATTGGAAATAAAAAAATTCTTAGAATTTAGAAGAGAACTAAGGAGGCTTGTTAATTTATAATGCTTCTGCCGAGGTAAAAATCAAAATTGTAATTTTCTAGGTGAACTGAAATATAATTATTTCGTAGTATTTGCAATATAACTTAGAAAATGACCCATTCCCGCTTAATTGCAAGCCTCTCAGAATCCCTGATCTTTTTAAGATTTTTAATTTGTTTAGGGATCCTATTGCTAAATACAAATTAAGATTTACTATATATTGCGCAAGTAATTAAAAACTCAATTGATTCACGCATTTAATGCATCCCGAAATATAAGTACTGCTGTGAAAATAGTAGCGTTGATATTAATATCCAATCTTTAACGGAATTGAGAAATGTATTTATGAAATTATCTCGTTAGAACCATTTTTTTATTCGAAACCAAAATATTCATACTATTTTTAATACTATAATCGTACGATAAATTCCTAACTTTGTTTAACTTTATAACAAAATCCTCATAACCTTCATTAATCACAATCTAAAATTATAGAAAGTTTTCCATCTCTTTTAAAGATCCAGAAATTTCAAAGTGAATTTGTAAATGTATTTCCTTAAAATAATTTTTTTTTTTATCTATTTTCTTTTTAAATCTATGGATAAAATGTAATTTATAAGTTATAATTTCCGGACATCATCCTCTACTAAGAAATGAAAAAGAAAATGAAAAAAAAAAAAAAAACGAAATTTATTAATGAAAATGATAATTTAATTTTTATATCATTGAAAACTTTTCGATTTATTTATTTTTGTATCATAACAGACTGCAAAAAAAAATAAAAATATTTTTTACTGTCTGTAAAAGCGAAAATTTTTATAATTTTTTTTTTTATTATTAAAAAGTTTTCATGCGAAAAAAGGTCCTCAAAATTACAAAAATTAAACTTTTTCTTATTGCTTATTCAAGCTTCTATATTTTTTTTTTGTTGTATTATTAATGTGTTTATCCTTGGTGCTATTTGGAATCTTTAAAGGATCGCTATACAGTAAAATAATAATATAAAAAAAAAAAAATACACGCAAATATAATAAAAAAGGATTTAAAAAGTTTTATTACTTTTAATTAAAATCAACTCATTTCCCTTAATTCTATTTGTGCATTTTTTATTTTCTTAATATCATTTTTCTGACTATTATATGCTTCCCAACAATAAAAGGATCCTTTAGAGACTTGAGATTGTAAGAATTTATAGATAAATTGAAAATTTAATGTTATATATATATATGGAAAATATGGTAAATGTAAATTAAATTCACAATTGTTAAAGAAAATTGTAAGAAAAATATTAGTTAAATTGTTATTATTCCCACTTGTTATATAGTATAGTTGAAGAAATAATTTTAACAGATCCGTTTTAGATTAAGGAAGAGGAAGTAAAAGTTTCAGTATTTTTTTTTCCCTTAACATTTCTTTTACATATTTACAATATTTTTATTTATTCAAAATATTACATTTGATACTTGCTAAGCTTTTGGAGCATTTGGTATAGCGTTGCGTCCTCTGAACTTGTTTCATACAAATTTAGAATTCAGAAATTTAAATAATACCTGGTGATCTTTAGAAACTACCAATCTTTAGAAACTAGATCTGATAGCTGGGCACATGAAAATACATTATATCAGCTCTTAAACAGTTCATATGTAGCTGTTAGCTTTATCTATAGTAGCTTTAAAATTAATTTACAATCTTCTAGAATTTGTTTTGATAAACTTTATAAAATAAATTCATATACCTATATCAGTTAGCTGTATACTTAATAGCTTTGTTTTTAGTATCCTATAGTATAGAGTATAGCCTAATCCATAATGCTATAAAATTAATAATGGTTCAATTCATTATAGCAACAGAACAGTAAATATGCGGTGACATATTACTCGTAAATTTTGTGTTTTTTTTAAAAAAAAGAATCATTTTTAGAGCTCAAAGGTAACCTACATTTTTGGTAAGATCTCATTATAGTCGCAACGTAAATGTAATCCTTGTTTTCAAGTAATTACCAAAACAATTTCGCTTTCAAATTCTGTTTTTTCATCGGTATTTTTAAATTGATGTCGGGACACATCCGGTGGTAGAAGACATATGTCGTATGTTATGCGACTGTTCACGTCTAAGCAGAAACAGATTAAAGCTTAAGGCCTTTATAAATTTGGTAGTATGGAGGAAATGAGAATTACGATAATGTACAAGATTCGTGAGTGACGACTAAATGGGTTCTTTATAAAAATATATATTTCGGACGTTTAATACTTAAACTAGGTAATTCAATTATGATCGTCTTGCAGAAAATGGGTTTTAAGTAATTGAATAAAATTTTGAAGATCGACAGTTCTGTCAATGTTTATTTGTCGTAATCTAAGCAACATACGAGTTTTTTTTTGTGTATCTAAGTCAAAAACAATCAAAATCGAGTTATCTATTTTAAATATTAGTGAGGCGATATATGGTTCAATTATATTATAGTTACCTAGTGTTAGATGTCACGCGGTAGAGCTGGTGACAACTCCTTTCTACCAAGTAACATTAACTAAAATCTTAAATTTCCCATTTTTTCAATAATTTTCTAAGTTATTTCAATATTAAAGTTTAAATTTTATGATCTAATAATTTTCCAAGAATAAAAAAATTATTATTATATTATTAAATTTTCTAACTTTTAATTGATTCTATCGAAAACTAAAAAGTATATACAATTAATTAAATAATTATTGAATAAAAGTTTCCTTTTATTTTTCCCCATTTTCCATTTGACAAGAATAATCCAAGAAAATAGTCACATATACAAACAAAAAACAAAAGTTTTATATGTATTAAAAAAGTCCTTTTCAGGAGTGAGCAAACTGTTTGTAACATGAAAAACGGAAAATTTAACTTAATTACTTTGTTTTTAAGTAAGTGTAAAAAAGGTTATAAACTTACATAATTTTATTTTTTTATTAAATACATACATATATACAAAATGTACGAAGATCTGAACAGCTTACAAAAATCTCTTCGACTTATTTTAATGTGTTTTTTTTTTTGTTATTTCTTCTTCTTTAAATTTTAAATTATTCTTTACCAATGGTGAAAAATCTTATTTCTTCTTTTTTTTTAGGAGTTCTTTTTCTGTACGGAATCAACACGCAAAAAGCAAAAAAACTTGAAAGCAAAACTTTGTAAAATGTTTTTATGTTGAAGAAAGTTTACTTGTGTACAAAATTAGGGGTTGATCATTGTTTAAAGTGCTTTTTATTCGTTTAAATATTGTTAATACTAAAAATTCAGGTGGTGGTAGATGGATGGTGAATGAAATGCCATAAAATAACCATAGTTTAGAACAGTACTTCCCGAAGAAATGTTGATGTTGTGTTTGTTAGAAAATAATTAATTGTATTTTCATACTAGCATCGCACAGCGCAGTAATCTACCATTACACCACCGTCACCGTATTACTTACAATAAAATTGATAAGATTTGATTATTAAAGACAATTTTTGATAATTAAGCTGGAATCATAGTGCCACCGTCAATGACCGTAGACCTTAAAATTTTAAATTATATTGCAGGCGTTGAAAAGCACTTTTCAAAGTTGCCGGTTCCTTACTTTTTTTGTAAAATTTACGCTACTTAATGCTCAAATAACTATACATTTTATCAAATACGTATTTGTGTCAAAATCGACTTTCAGCTCTGATAGTATAATTGGGAGTTTGTATCAACGGAAGTTGCACGGACGCATTAACGTCAACTCTGTAAAAGTCTCATAGTTTCAATAGTGCGTTTGACATATTTATGATTTATCGTAAAATACTTCAATTAATTTTTAAAAATTTATAAATTTAGTTGTCAACGTTCTCAACGTACGTTGGAAATTGAATTTATTCAATTTCTGCGTTGCGTTGTGAATTTTCGTTCGCGTTAAGTTTAACTACTGCTCCCATAAATTTTATATTGATTGAACTTCTACGTAGCTTGCATTAAAATTAACTGGTAACTGGACAATACATTGTTCTACCAACCCGTCACCGTCAACATTTTTGAGCATTGTAATTGCTTTGCTTAGGTATAAAGCTGTATATTTTACACAGCTACCAAGCCAAAGCGACTGTGTGGGATTCCAGTTTAACTAATTAATTTAATGAAATACCTGGGGCTCAATAAGAGCTCGGTATACGGCGGGAGTGACATGAAGGTTCTTCACACCGAGGAGTACAATAGGGCCTAGTTCTGACCTGAGTGCTTGAGTAGTCCTTCACGGACTCCCCTCTTTCAATCCATCCATCCATCCAGTTCATTTAATAATTTTCTAATTGACTTATGAAAGAATATTTAAATTGTTGCCAAATTTCAATAATATGACAAATTACGTTAAAAGAACATTTTATACTTAACTCATTTGATTCTTGTATCGTTCAACATTGGGGTGAACTTTGTTTTGTCCTTCTTCACTACTACATTTGTAATAATTGTAATATGTTTACAAAAATTATTTAATTAGTATTTTCTTTAATAGTGTCACTTGTCAACCCCTTACAATTTTCTGTACATTTAAATACTTATTTAAAACTTTGGTAACTTTTCCATATTGTTGTATATATAGGAACTTTGAAAACTAAAATAATTAAACTAAACCATTATGTTACTTATTATATCCTACTGAACGTTTTCAATTTTATTTATACAAAATATAAAAAAATTTATATCTTTTAAGAATAAAGTTTTGTTTTAATTAATTTGTATTTATTTATATTAACAGAGATTTTTTATGGAGTTTGTTGATATTTTAATTGTTTAATAAATGTTTGTAAATCAAGATAATTTTGTAATTGTAAAATATTTTTGATTTGAAACGTTCAAATTTATAACAAAAAAAAATTTTTGGTATTTCATATTAAAACCAATTTTCTAAATCTGTACTTTTCACATTTTCACTTTTTATATTTTTTACACGAATTTTTTTTTCTTCGTAATTTTTGTGTTTATGGAGACATTTTCCAATTATCCTGTTGGGTAAATTTTTGTCCTTTTAAAAGTGATTTAATTTAATTACACTTGTAAGAGTACTACAACAATTTCTCGTCTGGATTTTATTTTTGTTTCTTTAAAGAAAAACCGAAAAAATTTATTACAATTTTTTTTGGGTTGTTTAATAACGAAATAAAAGTTTTTATTTTTATTTCTATTTGAAACTTTTTTTATTATTATTATTTTATAAATTACTTTTTTATTTTGGTTTTGTGTGTGGTAAAATTACTATTTTTTGGTTAGACAATTTTTAGTAATAAAAATTTAAAAAGTTTTTATTTTCATTTTTGTTGTCTATATTTACAAGTAAATTTAGAAAAGATTTAAACTTAATAGACGATTCGGTTAACAAAGAATTGAACTGTCAAAAATATTGTAAAAGCAATAAAATTTGTGACTCTAAAATGTACTCGTACTTCAAAATATTTCGTTTTTGTAAAAAGTAAGTTTAATGGTTAAAATTTTCATAAAGTCTTCCAAGATCTTCTTTTCGGATTGTGTGGGCAGAAGCAGCTATGGAGACTGTATAAATCACTATCCATCTCCATCTAATCGTCGTAGTGCTATCCAATTAGGAACTTTTTGGTTAACACGAACTTTGGACTTTGAAATATTTCCATATAAAATTCAAATGGTACAGAAGATTTTACCCGAAGATCGCCAGCAACGGTTGCAATATGCCATTATGCTGGATATAATAATTTTCTTTGAAATGGCTATGTGAATTGCGGTGTTATGGATGATAAAATTACTGGTCAATAAAATAACAAATTCGAAAATGAAGAGGATCATATAAAAACAAATAGCTTGGCTTTGAATGGGTCTATCATTAATAACTTTTTATGACCGGCAGTTGATAATAATACTGTTATATGGGTCCAGCAGGATGAAGCCACTGTACGCATCTAACAAAACAGTGGAGCTTCTTTGTAAACTCTTTGGTGAATGATTTATTTGCAGAAATTCTGAATTTGTTCGGCTGTTTCGTTCACCAGATTTGACAGCTCCGGTGTCGGATTTGTTTTTATGGGGCTACTAAGAGTATATCTCAATAAAACCTGAAACAATTTAGAAACTTTACGTTTAGTAATGGAAAATGTTCTGGAAAGAGTCAATATATATCAGCAAGAGAACGGCGGTCATTTGAGAAATTTAATATTTCATACATAGCTCTAAATATTGATAATAATTACAAAAGCTATTTGTGTTTTACAATACTTCAGTATCAACTGGCTATTCCCTTGAAAACTTTGTTTTTTCCTTACTTTAACTTCAAATTTGGTTTACCCTATAAAAATTTTTGATCTTTTGTCATTTTTAACTTCAACAATTTCAATTTAACCACATTTCATTTATGTTTACGATTTATACACAATAAAATAATAATAAAAAAAAATATTTTGACCACAACGAATAAAATGAAACATCAGAAACATAAAAATAAAAAAATGATTAATCCATAAAGAATTGCTGTTTTTTATGAATTAATTCTGTGAAGACTAAATTTTCCCTTATATTTTACTGATTCCCCCACATAAAAAGAACTTTGGACATCAGTTTTTTTTTTACTAAAACCATCTCTACTTTTGCAGCAATGCCGCACAAACAATAAGAAGAATGGTAAACCAATTCAACTAATAACAAAGCAATTCATCTTCTGAACTGGTTTTTATTTTTTGGCGGCTCGTGCTAATCTTTTTTATATTTAATTTTAACGAAAAAAATCCTAAATCGCATACAATCTTTTGAGAATCAAATATACAACAACCAACCAAGAAAAAAAAAGATGTTAAGAAGATTTTCATTAGATTTAATTCTGGCATCCTCGAAGTGTGTTTATTGTGCAAATTTCGTTTTTTATTTATAATTCTTCCTTTAACACTTGAAAAGTGATAAAAAAGATTTTGAAAAATTAATTGAAGGATATAATAAAAATCGCCCTTTTTTAAAGAAACTCGATTTTTTTATGAAAGTGTTAAAACCAATTATCATTATGACAATACAAAAAAGTGATCCCTTCTTTCGGTAATCGATTCTGTAATGAATAATTTGTTTATTGCATAAATGGTTTCAATGAAAAAGTGTCTGATTTGCATTACAAGTTTTTGGTCATGGTTTTTGAAATATTATAAATTATAGATTTACTCCTTGTTTTTATTCTACCTTCGGTCATTAATATCTCAATGAAGTGTAATGTCCAATCTTTTATGGCTATTCATTTTAACTTTTGTACATTAAAAATATGTTAACGTTTTGCTATCACATGAAAATTATAAATCAATAAAATATTAATTTATGTATTTTTTCCTGATTTTATATTTTCTGTTTACTTGGTTTACCACCACGGCTTCCAGTTTACTATTTGTTTGTCGATTTCACTACCACAAAATTTTCGATTTTAAATATTTTTAAAGAGTTTTTTTTTTAAAAGTCGCTCTTGTTAATAAATTTTCTGTATGCATTTGAAGAAAATAAAATTCAGTGAACTATCCGTCTAACTTTAAAAAAGTTTTGGATACCGAATATTTTATTTGTTTAACGTTTCCGCTTTCTGTGACATTACAAAAAAATAAAAATGTAAAAAAACGTGAAAAACAGAAAAAATCCATTAAGAATTGCAAAAGAAAATTTGTTTCTTCCTTTTTTTTTTTGTCAACATAAAATGCAAACAAATAAACTTTAAGGACATATTAATATATATATACATATTGAATTGTAGGTACGCTTTATTGGAACGTATTAAATACTTCATTCTTAATCTTAAAAAATGATAATTATTCAGAAAAGTTTTCACCATCCATGAATGGAACAATCAGTAGAAAACTAGCTGATCGACCTTCTTATCATAGTTGGATCGGTAAACATTCTCATGGATGGCTTAATGACGCTGTAGGGATGAAACTATAAAACCCACACTGGAACATCTTGTGTGACTGCGATAGACTTGCACTGTTGGTCGGACCCTTCAACATTACCTTTTTGGAGAATTGTTCTCTTCACAAGATTAAGTAGAATTTTTGATATGATGAGTATGAGTGCTTCGTTTTTGAACCATACTTAGGGCCCACAATGAATCCATCCATATCTCTCGTGATGCGTGTTGAAGATATTCACGCAACCATTTCAACGTAACCTAACCTAACGTACTTGCTATAATACGAACAATTCTAGAGGTTATACTTAAATAATGTCACAGGTTTTTTAAATTTTGAATCTCTCCCCATTGTCAGTTTTTGTCCTAGTTTTTGCAAAATTGTCACATTTTTCAAGTTCCTCCTCAACGAGTAGTTGCTTCCAGCTGCAATTTGGATAATAAAATTATAATATTTTCAATAACTCCACCGACAAATCATACCAATTTGAATCGAATTTTCATAGAAATAATAAAATTTTCAAAAAATATATTCCAATAAAACACATCCAAAATTGCATCATATACCCAACAAAATGGAAATATATTTTCCGAAGGTTTGGTTTTATTTTGTTTTTTTTTGAAACTGTCACAATTTTTTGGAGGAAAATTTTCTATATAATCGTATTTTATATACACAACAATTTACCGTGGAAAATGTTCTTTTCAAAATCTACAAAGCAGAAAAAAAAAACTTATATTATTTGTTGATAAATGGGGACAGGATGAAAGCTGACATGCTTTGTACCGTTTATAAATATAAATGTATATATAATAATAATATCCTTTATTCAAAACTTTTCAGTTATTTTTCCGGAAATTCAAGTTTTCTTAAAAATCTATAGAAATTTTTAGGATATATTTTTGAGAAGAGAAAATTTAGTTTTATGATAAGGTTTTGGTGTCAGGCAGTCAGTCGATTACGTTTGTTGGTTGGTAAGTTTGAAGGGCGGAAAGGGTAACAAAAACCTTCCACGCATCTAGATAAACCTAGATAGGCTTATTCTATCTTATAGAGAAGATGTTCTAGTGTTTCCTCGCCTTGCCCACATCCTCTACATAATGAAGTTTTCGTTAAACCTAATCTTCTAGCATGTTTTCATCTCCCCAATAAGTCTTTGTTCCTTAAAAAACGTTATGGTTTAACATTTGTTGAAGAATTCCTTTTCCGCACACTTAGATTTCTTAGCAATTGTTTCTAGTTCTTAACATTTGTTGCTAGTGTTGAGTCCTACTTGGTAAATGAGTGAGTGACTTCTGATACCGCCATATCTTGCCAATTCATTGCATCATACTGTGTTCCGGTGACTAAAGGATTCTTAGTTTATTGTTCTTGCTAGTAATTTATTTAGGTTAAATTTACATTTATTCATTAATTAAGTGCTGAGCTGCTTAACTATCTAAACAGATTGTGTGTTTTTTTTTCGTGTTATAATTTTACTATTCAAGATTTCTCCCGTGTCCCGTCTTAAGAATCGCTATACTATTTCTACTTGCCAGTTATTGTAATACGTTGTTCACAAACTTACTAAGATGTAGATCCACGCTTTTGGAAAAGATGCAAATGTTAAATCTATGTGGTAAGCGGCCACGAAAGTTAATGTTAGGTGTTATCGCTAAGTGGCGCTACATATTAATGGTAAATCCCATTATTAGGAAATCTCATTAATATAAAACTACTGTGAACCATTTCACTTCAAAAAAAATTATACTGAGCAAAATCACCAATTTTGTTTTTCGAATGCTCCTTTTTTATCTTTTTTTAAGAACTCTTTAAAGTTTTTTTCAGCTTTAAATTTACAGATTGCACTACAAAAATAATTTTGAAAATTGGAATTTTTTTTTTTAATATTCTTCCGTCATCTCCAATTAATTCGTAATGAAAATCTAAATATACGAAATTAATTTAAAAAGAAACAAAATCAAAGATAAAAATTAGATAATTAAATTTTGTAAAAGTTTAAAAATGGCGGAAGCCTGTTAATATTAACCTTAATCCTTTTTTGTATAGAGTATCGCAGTAATTTGTTTTTCCTATTAATAATTATTCGTTTTTTTTTGGTTGAAAGGATTTTTTACGAATTTATTTTTGTCCTAATTAAATTAATGGGTAAAAATATTTTGTATCAGAAAGAATTTTCCATTGAAATAAGGACATCTTTTTGTGGTGGTATGAAAATTACTAATAATTTTAATGAATATTGAATTTTTTTTAATGGGATTTTTGTTGGGGATACAATTTTCATCCACGGTTTTTTTTTTTTTGTGGTATGTTAAAAAAGAACGAATTATTTACCTTATTATTAGTGTTTGTTGTTGGTTTGTGCTTTTTTTTTTTGATCAAATAAAAGAAAATACGGAAATGACTGGTAAACTGTGCTTTTCCGGAAAAACTTCATATTTTTTTTATGATTGCGAATAAAATAAATATTTTTAACCTTTACCCTTTTTTTTTTTTGCTGTAATTTTATTTTGTAAATTTATGATGAGGTCTCTTGGCATTGGGATTTGTAGGTACGAATAATATTTAAAATTTATTTTATTTTTTTTACGCACATATGGTTTTTTAAGGGTAATTTTGGCGGGATTTGGAGAAAATTAAATTCTGTAATCTGCCGTATTAGAAGTTTTATATATGGAAATTTATTAAGGTGAATTTTGATGATATATTTATGTTGTTGTAGGTGGTTTGTCGGATACAATTTTAGTGGTAACTTTGAATTTGTAGTAACAAAAAATTTGAAATATAATTTTTTTAAATAGCCAAATATATTGAGCAAATTTTCTCTTAACTGTGAACAAGGGAGTTGACTATGGGGAGGGATGGGAGTTTCGGATTTTAGGATTGGGTAGGAATAAGATTAAGGGAGTTTCGGATTTTAGGATTGGGTAGGAATAAGATTAAGGGACTGGGGGTTAACATAGAACTTTTTGCATTCCTCTTAAACTCGGTTTAAATTATTATTCAAAGTGTTCCATAATTTTGTGGTTCGAACTATAAACGACTTTCAAAATTTCAATATGCGTTGAAAAAGTGGAGCTGAAGTGAATATTTTGTGCGTCTGGGATGCTCTTTGTGTATTGCGTACAAAGATTTTAAAATAAACTTAATTTCCGTGGAACAGTTTTCCAGTAGATATCTGTAGATCAGATTAAGAGCTACTTCATTAAGGCAGTCGTTTGAAACTGGTTAATTTGGTATTGTCGAAAACAAAAAACAAAACAAAAATAATATTTGGTTTTTTGAATTATGAGATTTTAAGGTTACCAATAATATTAAATTTTGATTTAGGAGTAAATGTTTTACTGAAATTATGTTTCCCAATTATTTTGGCAACATTTTCCTAATTAAAAAAACTTCGTGACAATTCTGACGAGTCTCTATCCACAGTCTTAAAATCACAAAATTAAGGACGATGAGACGCTTTAAGAATCTGTGTAGAAGATTTTACTGAATCACATCTGACGATCTTCCCACAGAATTTAGGCCACTGCGACACCCACAGGTAGAATATATTGTATAAGAAATTTGAATGAGCTAATTTTGAATCTCATACTTTAGTAATATAAATTAGCTGGATAGCGGGTAAACTGTATTAACTGGTTTAAAGAAATAGACACTATGAATTCCTGTTAATTTAGATGTTTAGCACCCTGTAAGTGTAAATTAAATTATGTTACCAACTGGATGAATGATTATTCAAAGCTAATAAATGTAAAAACTTACTAAAATATTCGTACAAAGTTTCATCAGACCTTACTACATCAATTTAATGTAAATTTCTTTATAGACTGGCGAAACCTACAAATGCTTACAACCAATATTCTATTCAATTACTTCACCCTTCTCCCGAATTTCTTTAACAAATTTCTTTATTTCCAACTGTCAAAAAGTTCAATTTTAAATATAAACCATTTTTCCTATATTTATTTATATTTAATAAAACAAAAAAACTTTGAAAATGCCAATTTATATTTATATTTTTTAATATCTTTATCCATTTTGCTAGTAAATTCAAAACAATTTTCTCTTTTCAAATTTTATTTACTGAAATTTTAATATATCAATTTTTACTTGATACGAAAAAAATAAAAAACTTTTTATTTTTCATATCTAGGGAAATTGAAAACTGCTGATGTGTAATGTGTTATCCATGTTTACGTGATCCTCTTAAAGATATTGTATTGAAAATGTGAAATGAAAATATAAATAACAAAAAAAAAAAAAAAATTGTGTCTATATACGTTTTAATAGATGGGTTCTATTTGTGAAAGGTTTATTTTATAGTATATAACCAAAAAAAAGGATAAAAATTTACATAATATTAGGATACTAATATACAAATAATATTTTACTTAAATCATTTTATATATTTTTGATATTTTTGGTTATTTTAAAATAGAATTTCTCATGAATTTGTAGAATTTAAACACAAAATTTGAATGAAATACTCCCAAAAAATATTTGGGAATTACAAATTTTACAAGAATGAATTAGAAATTAAAATTAATTAAAGTAGTTTTCCAAATATAGAGTAAAATTAATATTTAATATTGGAATTAATCAAAACAATTGAAACTGTCTTTTGATTTAATAAAATTTTATTCTACCAGTAATTAATATTTCAAATATTGCATATTTTCAGGCTCATTGATATTTATAAAATTTATTCACAAAATTTTTACATAAAAGGAAATTTTTTTTCACCAAAACTAAACGAAAGGGAAATTTTTGCAAGATTAGAATATTTATATGGTTTTTATTTGGCATTGCATAGTTTTAGGATTTGAATTAAATTGAAATGTAAGTGTAATAATGTATATAAAAATAATTTCTGGAAGATTATTTTTTATTTACTATTTGGAAACTATCAAGAAATACTTACAAAATAGGAAAAACTCAGTAAATCTGGAACCGAGCTCTTAACAATACATTCAATGATGAAAACAATGCGGTGACGAACTTGAGGGTTCTGAACACTTTTTGTATCATTGTCCCTGTCTTAAGAAACTGTGACGGAAATGCTTGGTTCTTACTATATAAACGAATTTGAATGAAGCAAATGTTCTGAAATTTAGTCGAATGAGTTACTGACTCGGCTAATCACTGTGTCATATTTCAAAGTAAAGAATCGTAGACTACAATTGCCTTAATTCTGGCTTAAGTGCATGAATTCAATAATCCAATCTTTTATTTTTTATAAAATATTATTTAAGTTTTATCATATAAAATTAACTCTTGGCAACAAAATTTAAAATTTCATGAGATACAAATATTAAATATATTTTTTATATATTATTTATAAATTTCATCTCATTAAATATTTATTAACAACACACCAAAAAAAAATATAAAAATCCTTATAAAAATGAACAATATTTTATTTATAGAATTTTTGTTATTTCGTATTAAATAATATTTTGTTGTGATTTTTTTTTTGTTATGCTTCTACCATCACCTACACCTACACATCGTCCTTAAAAATCCATATGCTCTGTGGGTATAAAACAATTTTATTTTTATTGTACGATAAACCAATAAATTTTCCTTATTTTTTTTCTTTTTCAGTTACCCAACATCAAAACAACAACAAATATATCCTTAATATTTGAACATATAAAAAAAAGGAAGAAAATATATCCTGACGTCTCTCTATTATAATGTAAAAGATATAAAATACAACACTTTTCTATACTTAATCTAATTTAACACAAGGATATATAAAAATAAATATACATTTCAATGTTAGTAGGTGTTGTTGTTGGTATTGTTTACAATCTGGCGGCTGTACCAATACCGATACATAAAATTTATATAGAATTTTTAGAATTTCCGAACAATTCACATAAAAACAATTCCTAGAAAAACAATTTACTTTTACGTTTAATTTGTATTTGATGGGCAGAAGGGAAGAGGAAGCCATTTTTGTGACCTGGCATGTTTTATCATACTTCACTAAAGTGTACACTACAATTTGCAAGCATTGCTCTCTTGGCAACTACTATTTTAACGAACTAAACGCTCTAGCAAATAAACGGCCTACGGAAAATGACATGAGGTGATCTCTAAAGTAACCTCAATTCATGCTAGTGTTCACGAGATGTATGGTAGCGAAATGGTGCTAATGCTGGAGATACTGTTGCCTCTCCGCTTTCTTTTTTAAAAAAAAAAACGTTGAAATATAGAAATAATGATTAAAAAAATAATATAAAATTATTTAACATTTCAAAACGCCAAGCGGCGAGTTTACTTACTCCCGGTAAGTAAAGCCCTACTTGGAGTTCTAAACAGTCTGCCTGGGGTTTGCGAACCAACTAACCAACCAATACGCAAGCCCTATATTATTTTCTACTGTCCCTGAGAAATCTTTGCCTGTTCCTGAACTGGTTTCTTTTTTTTTTTTGGAATTGACCTGTTAATTGATTTTTAATGATCGAATATCTATTCCTTGGAACTATTTTACTTGGAATTCATTGATTGCCTGAAAATTGTTTTTCTATATATTTGTTTCTACTTACCCTGAGAATTACGAAGCCTGTAAATTGTTTTTCTAGGAAATAATCAGATACCATAATTTTTGATATTCTCGTATCCTTATGGCACAAATATTTATAATTTAATTTTATTCAATATTCTCTTTGTGTGTTTGTTGTTTTCATATATAATTGCCATTTGCCACAAGTATATTTATCAGTAATCCTTTGAACTTGAAGCTGTACATAACCATAGTAATTGCTTTTGATTAAATAATATATAAATCTTTAATTATATTAAATTTTTATTTAAATACAATAATTTTAATTAAATTTTTTTTTGATTTTTTTCAGCTAACTACTTAATAGTCAACGAAAGAAAAAGGATATTTTGAAATATTTAAAGAAAAATTCAAGTAATATCAAAATAAAATAATGTCTACACCACCACCACCAACACCAGTAAGAGGAAAATTAGAACTTTTAACTGAATATGCTGATATACCACGTCCATTTTTATGTAAATGTAAATTAAGAGTATTTTTCTTTTTATCATGTTCAATTGGTTCATTAATATCATTATATACAATTTATGTTAAACATAATATGGAATTAACAAGAAATAATTATCAGCCATTATGTGATATTAGTGAAAGAGTTAGTTGTACAAAAGTTTTTAATTCACGATATGGTCGTGGATTTGGTGTACTTGGATTAATTGTTGGTGAAGAATCAATTTTGAATTTAGAAAATGGTTTTATTGGATTAATTTATTATTCAATTATGGGTTTATTAAGTATGACAATTTCATATAAAAATAATATTTATTAAATTATAATTTTAATTTTTATTTCCAGCTGTTTCAAATTCGTTACAAGTTATTAAAAGTTTAATATATATTTGTGCTATATCAAATTTAATGTCAATGTATTTAGCATATTTATTATATATTTTAGATGATTTATGTATTGTTTGTATTGCAATTTACACTATTAATTTATTACAATTAATTATGGCTTATAAACGTTATTATAAATGCGTTGAAGATGAGGAAATTAAAATGAATAATGAAAGATTAGAAAGATTAGAACGTCGATTGTCATCAAAAACACCAGAAAGTAAAAAAGATGATTAAGAAAAGAGTTTGAAAAATAGTTTATTAAGTAAAAATGTAAAATTTGTGGTAGTTTTCAAAAAAAAAAAAAAAAAATACTCATTAAAATTTAGTTTATAAAGTTTTAAAATCATTTTTGTTTTGGATCTGTAATTTTTTATAATAATAATTTGAGCATTTATGGTGGTGGAAATTTTTTTTAAAATAAATTAAAGTTTTAATAAATGTATATTTTAAAAATTATAATATTTGAAATTTTTTATTTTGTTAACGTGTTGGAGGTGGTTTTTATGTTGTTTTTTAGATAAAAATGGAATTTTCTTTAAGAAAGATTAAATTTGTAATCTTTAAGAAACAAAATTTTTGATGGTTACATTAAAATTATAAACATTTAACAATTAATTACTAGATTCAAATGAAGAATCAATAATCAAACGCTGCAATTAATTGAGTAATCCTTAATAGTCGAATCTTAAAAGTGAAGTGCTACAACAAAAGAAACGCTAGATTTACATGAACAAACTTCAAATTACTGATTATCTGATAATGAGGAATTCCTTGATTTAAATCCAGATTGAAAATTGAATATAGTGTTTCAGTATATTTATTTACATCCAACTTAAAAATAGATTTAACTTTAAACAAGCTCAGAAAATTATTTTCTTGATTTTAGACAACCTTGAATCAAATATCGCTGGACATGGAACTAGCGTAGCTTCTAAAATACTAAAATACTAAGTAAATCAATGGTAAAAATACTATGTATTGTCCTGCCATCAAAGTAAACAAATAATCAATTACAAATTTCCTTCCAATATTATTTTAATTTCAAACGACAATGATCCAAATTCCTAAAAACCAAAAAATACAAAAATATTTTTTCAACTATAATTAATTTATTATTACGCAAAATAAATATAATAAATCTTATAAAATTGAAAATAATAATTTACTTTAAATAATGCAAATAATTATCTTGTTGTGTGTAACAAAAAACCTTATAGTCTGACAGATTTTGTGGCCACATTGAAATAGAAAACAAGTCAATTTTGTGGTCAGAGCAAATCTTTTTTTAACAACATTCAATGCAAAAGAATTCAATATTAAAATTTGTACAATTTTATTTTTCTTCTATAGGTTATTAGGTAACTAGAAAAATTGAAAATTAGAAGAAAAAAAAAATAAAAAATCTTATGCTATTTTTCATATTAATACAAAACAAGATAAAATATTTTTTTTTTTCCATATTAGTACATATGTAAATCAAATATCATCGAACAAGCAAACGAATAATAAATGAAAATGAATAAATTTATGTAAATTTTTTAGAAATAATAAATTTTTCTTGTTAAATTATTCTATATTTTCTTGAAAAAAAAAAATACAATTTTCATTTTCATCCATTCACTATGGATAACAAACAATTTTAGCCGGAAATTGTGAAAATTTTGTTTTTTCGTTCGTTTCTAACTTAAATCTTTGCGAATAGGGCAAATTTGAAGAATTTTTTTTTCAGTCTTTTTATTGAATTTTTTTTATTGTTGATGTAATAATTTGGGAAATTCAATTATATTTGAAATTATAGATTTATTAAGATATCAAAAGCAATTTTCATTTGAATAATTTGTTAATTGGATCGAGTGGAGAGCGCTAGACAGACTGTCCATGACTACAAATAGCGTTTTAGTATCGTTTTGCTACCATTCGTTCTAGTGAAACCTAGTATGGATGAGGTTATTCTAGATCAAACTAGTGCCTTTAAAGAAATGTACGATTCTAACTTTTAATTCGTTTAAGTATAATAGTTACCAAAACAGCAATGCCTGGCCCTGACTAGGTCTGATGGGAACACTTGCAAATGAATGTATAAGTATTAAAATTAAAAATGAAGATATCTGTCGTACATGTAAATTGAATCTAAATTCATTAATTTTATCATAACTGGATGAACTTTATAAGTTTTGTGTTCTATTTCGTATATGTTTTCAATTATTTTTAATTTTTATAATCATTTTAATGCGCGAATCGGAATCTGGTCGGTCGCAAATAAATGTACATTTACATTTGAACTGTGCAAACCTAACCGAACCCGGAAAATGCACAATGGCCAGTACCTACGAACTTTGCAAGTCATGAATTTATTATTAGTTAAACAATTTTTAATATGAATCCAGCTTCACTTATGACTTTATTATAATATTAAAGAGTTAATTATACGGATTTATTATGCAGTCAAACAAAATCTAGATTTAGAATCCTTGTATTGTATCATTTTTGATTATTTTTCCTTTCAATAAGGATTAAGTTAAATAATAAATATTTGTATACGTGAATAGACGGTAAATTTAGTTCAGGTATGGAATTTAATGTCGAGGACCTTGAAAAGTAAAAATTATGACCACTTTCATACAGCCCTGTTGAAAACAGCAGCCTAAGTAAAATAGTTTTGATCTCAAAAATTCAAAATTGTAATTATATATAGCATTTCCAAGTCAAGTTAATCCTTTTTCAAATGGAATTAGTCTAGCAAATCATTTTAATCAGCAATTCTTAAACTATAGAAAATACATTATTGATGATTTATCTTAAATTAACATAGTTTTAGTTTTAGTTAATGGCAATAACTAAATTTTAGTTTTGAGAAACATTTTTAAGGACAAATTTGACTTCGAAATCCTATTTTCATAATGACTATTACTATTACAAAAATCAATAAATTTAATGAATAATCAAATTAAATTAGTAACTTAAATTCAATTTAAAATTTCATATTCTAATCTTTTATGTATCCCAAACTTTTATGCCAAATACCTAATTGTTTTATGTAGATAAAGTTATTATTAAATTGCATTTAAGATACTTATTCAATTAAATAATTACAAATTTCAATAACTATACGATACGTCCATTTCTGGCACACATGCCTGGTTCTAATGCAAAGTATAATAGGTAAGGTAAGTACGTTACATGTAGCTTTAATCTATATTTCATTTTTGTCATGTGTTATACAGAGTATCTCAGTATTTATATGCCATATGCTTATAGAACATAGTTTATTGGGTTCCTCAATAAACTGGTTTATATGTCATATTGAGAATTGAGTGTAACATGGCACACTGTTAAATATTAATATCTAGTTGAGGTTGAGGTACAAAACTGCTCTAGATTTGAGTTTAAAATGAGGACCACTCATTTTAAACCAAATCACTGCCAGCCATACGGCTAATTATGCATCACTGCCTAGACTCGTACTATCGATAAAACAGTAGTGTTTCTTTAGTGACAAATTCAACTATTCTGAAGATGCAATCGTACAATTATGTAATTAACAAGATTTCGTAGCCATATTCGTGTTAGCTTGTGTTTAAGTCTGTCTGTAGTCTGTATGTAGATGTTTTTAAACTTTCCAGTTTCCTGATTTTCATCATATTCCTTGATGTTTTTAATTAATTCATATGGAAATGCCATAACTCGTTTTTTAGATGGGCCACTTCAAAAATATTAGAATGATACATTATATGAAATTTGTTCAGATAACTAAGAACTACTATTTATTCCCTATACGCTTAGTATTTTTTCTACATTTTTTCCCTCCCGATTGGCGCCTTTAAAATATTTGCACCATTTTTTTAAAATTACCTTAGGTTATGATTAAATTGTTAATCCAATTCTTTATAAAGGGCGCTTCACTATATTTTTACAACATTAAAAATGACATCACTTTCGCTTTAAAAATTTATTATATTATATTTAAGAATTTTGATCGTTTTTTCTCTTTATAAAAAATGTGATTTAAAAAATGTCACAGTCACAGTCATGTTTAAATCTCCTTATTTGGTAACTTTACCTACATAAATAATAAAAATGTATTACATATAAAAGTCCAAAAAATCTTTTCAATGACAAACAACAGACACAAAAATTATATTTATAATAAAGTTAGTGAAAATGTTAATAAATTTAAATTTTATGCCACTACACGTAAAATTGGCATACTAAAAATTTTAAAAATTCACAGATTTATAGATAAGCGAACTCTCGGTGTAACAATTTATTGTCGCCATAGATGTAAAAAAGGTAAAAATCTCTGAATGTGATTTTAAATGTGATTATCAAGTGATTTTTCATTCAAAATTATTATGGATGATAAAATATATTCAAGTATAGAAGGAGACTTGGTATCAGACGATACCAATTTTTTTTGAATAAATAATTGAGAAATAAAATGAAAATTTATGGGTAACAAAAAATAATATCAGATTTTGTTTTGTGATCAAAATTGATTGATATTGTATTTTCAAGACCTACAAAAGAGTTTTCGAATAATTGGAATTATAGGTAATTTTTTTGAAATAATTTTCAATATTATTGCATTTCTATAACAATTGACCAACCTCTCGAAATATTTAAAATTTCAATTTTTATTTATAATATAAAATTTTACTGATAAAATTGATTAATATTCTGAACCCCCCACATTGTGACTATATAGTCCTACAATACAATAGATAAGAATTTTTTAATATATTGTTTAATGAAAAGTAGGTAAAAATGACAAATATTGGTCACAGAAAGTCAGACTTTTTAACAAAAAAAAAATATTGAAATTTCCATGATCTACGTTTATTGATTGAACAACAGCGACCTCAAACCTCATCTTACTAGGATAAAATACAGATTTTAAATCAACCTCGTTGCATTTAGAAACTGTGACGTTCTACAGGTTTCTTAACCGGTTGTTGAGTTCATACCCGCCAAGTTTATCCTTTTTGGTTCGCTTTTTCAGGTTATGTGGGGGTTATATAGTTTCTTTCGTATTCAGTTCTTCACAACTGCAGCATAATTGGTTCAATAAGATGGTTAGCCTGACCGCATGGTAAGCAATTGGACAGTGGCCCGTAAATACTGACTTGGCTATGTTCTTTCCAGATAGTTTTAGTAGGTTGTTTATTATATTTCTGTCCAACTTTTTTATTAAGTTGATTTACTATTTTTAGTAAAAATTATCATATTAATTATAATTTTATTTATTTGTTCTATTTACCCAAAATAAATATTACATTTAAATTTTTTTTTTATTGATTTTCTTTTGCAAAAATATCGCCCACTTAATTTAATTTATTCTAAATTTTATTTATTTTATACGCAAAATATATAAATTTCTAAATAATTTTATTCTTTCTTAAATATTTATATGATTTTTGCATAAAAAACATAATAATATCTTATGATTTTTTATGTAAAGGTATACATAATTTTCATATGAGACCATAGAACAATTCCATAGCAAATTTCCGCGTGGTTGTCAATTGGTCTTTTAAGACAGAGGAAAGGTCGAATTAATTTAATATTTAATATTAATGCCCACCTGTCTATTTAATATAATTTAAAAGAATTTTTATTATAAATTAATTTTATCTTTTAATTGGGATTTCAATTTTTATGATAATTAAATTATAAATTATAAAATAAATATAAAATGAAAATGAAATTAAAATATATTTTGTATATGGGAACTACTGGGGACGGGGACAACAAATTTTTTTTTTTGGAGTGAAGTTCATCACGAAAAATATTAAATTTTTTTTTTGTTGTTTTTAATCCCATCCATAAAAGGAATCAAGTTCACCTGTAATGAAATGTGATTTAACGAAATTAGGTTTAATGGACCACCCACAAATGAAATATTAATCAATTTTATAGCCATAGTAAAGTGTTTATTTCATTAAAATGACAGGGTCCGTAATATTTTGATAAAACTGTTGTCAAAAAGTTTCATAGCATATTCAATTTTTAAGGTGGAATCATAATGCCACTAGCAATCGTCAACGAGCGTTGAATGTTGAATGTAACTTTAAATTTTAAATTACATTGTAAGAGTTGAAATGAACTTTCAAAAGATTCAGCGCTGATATCTAATTTATTTTTTACTTCACTGTCACCACTGCAACATTGTAGCATTGTATTGTAATTATTGCTTAGGTAGAAGGTAGAGTGACGGTGTCAGTAATACTCTGATTCCAGCTTAAAGAACTTTTACAAATTTAAATTATAGTTTTTAAAAAGATGAATTTGGAATTTCGCATTATTCAGCTCAATAATGAAATTATTTGATTCTGATTGCTATGAATTGCTGGTAATTAATTGCTCTGTCATGAAATACTAGCAATGAATTGGCCTAAATATATAGGCTATCATAAATGCGCATACACTTTCCGAGCTCCGCAATGATTAAAGCTACTGAACTGATCGATACATTGTATAGCTCAAGCTTTATATTTTACAAGTTCACAATGGAATTCTACAATGTCAATGTTAACACATATATTCTCAATGATTTTGAAATGACTTTTATGTTGTCACAGTTTGTCATAATTCCATTACCGTAAATTGGACAATATGACCAATATTTCATTTTAGAAGTTGCACTTGAAATTATATTAATCTCATATATTTTGTTTATAAGATTTGGATTGACAGTTACAATTATGTAATTCAACACTAAAAATTATTTATCACAAATTTATGATTAATTACATATAATATTTAAAATAAAGATAATTAATTCTATTTGTATAATTTTAATTATTTTCTTAAAATGTTTCCATATTTTGATTGCACCTTAAAAATAAACAAATTAATTAAATTAATTACATTCAAAATGAAAAGTTAAAAAACATTTTTTATATATATTTTAAATCAAAAAAAAATAAATTCTGAAATATACAAAAATTCTATCATTAAAAAATCTGTGACAAGATAAATATAATTACCATCAGAAAACCCACTCACATTTCACCATTTATGTATTACGAAGAGATATTAAATATACCAAAATAAAATATCAAAATCTTTTCAAACCATACTTTAACAATCAATTCTGAATAATTATTATGTTTTGTAATTTGTAGATTCGGTAGAATACAAATTTTTTTATATTAAGAACATGTTTAACCCACGCCGCCACTGGACTTTTACTATACGGATTAAATTGTTGACACTCTACTCTGGCCAAGTTCAATTGTTTTTTGTTTAGGTTTTTTAACGACCCTAAAGAAATGTCGATTTGAAACCAAAAAAGAAAAAAAAATGTTTCTTCTTTTTTTATGAAAATACAATTAAATAATTAAAAATCGTCCTTGACAAATAAATGATATTATTAAAAATTACGTGGGTTGGATGGGATTATTGCCCTGATATTAAAGATTTTGATATGTAAGGAAATATATATAGAGATCATCATCAAATTTTTTAATTTATATTCTTATATTTAACTTGATGAATTGATACACGTATTCACAATTTGAAAAAGTCAGTGCTGGATATTAAAATTATCATTTTAATTGATGGTTATATCTCATTCTTAGTAATAAAGTCTAACATAGTTTAAGTATTACTGAACTATCATAAATGTCATTCTGCCAGTGGGTAATAGTATTCGTACATTTATATACCGGGTCATTGATATAGAAGTACCGAATATTTTTGTTTCTGCATAAGATTTATTGATGTAACTTCTTTGTTAGAATTGTTATTAATATCTTCAGACTGTTGGATGTATTGCAGTCAAACCTATGAACTTCGTACAGTAACTGGTCTTTTCACATTTCATTTGTGAAATATTATCAAACTTGAAAAGTCAGACATATACGTTATAATACTGGGTGTTTTTATTGGATACAGAAGAAACTGCACAGCAGATTCTATGAAACTATAGAACAAAAATGACTAAAATACATATACATACAAGAGGTATGTTAGGATGGCTTGGAATGTCATGAATACTATGTAGAATGTCAGCAATGCTTGAAACTCGAACTAACTAAAAGTTTATTTATAATAGTGAGGTACTTTTGTTATGAAATAATAATTTATTTAAACAATTATTATAAATAAAATAATTTTATGAAATGTCAACGAAAAATATTAGTCTCTTTACCTACTAATGAGGTCATCATTTACATTGTAGACACACTACAATAGGTCAATAAATAATTCAAAATAATTTACATTTTCATATTGAATTTATTCTAAATTTCAATTTTATAAGGTAACGTTTGATTTTACGAGAAGAATTTCAAAAAGGGTCAATCATATTGAGTCGTTATTTTTTGAAATCTTCTCATAAAACCAAAATTCTGTATGAGGCTAGTTTTATGTCATTAGAAAAAAATGGTTAAAAAATTGCTTTAGTCGTTTTTTGTATATTTAACATCCTGTCATAACAAAATTGTGGGGCACACCACGTTAGAGTTTACATGGGTCCCTCAATTTTGTATTGGAGCTCTTTAGGTGGAGAGGGGATCAAATGAAAGCAGTTGTTTATGGTATCACATGAAAGCAAAAGCAGTCAATGAGAAAGATACGAAACTCAAATAAAAAAACATTAATTATTGTGTAGGGAATTCAGACCTCTATGGCTATGGGGTCGTGATGTATCTAAATATTAGATATTCAAAAAAAGGTTTAAATGTGAGTCAAAAATGATGTATTAAAAATAATGGTGACACCGTGACAGTGATTTGAAATTCGTTTAATTGCCGGACAACAACTGGTCAATAATTGTAAGTGGACAAGGAAATCAGTTAATTGACGGACTTAAACAAATTAATATTTTTTTTGCATATAAATAACTCTCATGCTCTTCTATCTAAAGTCGTACTTCCTTCTTAATACATTCAACATTCAATACTAAATGACCCTCACAATCTTTATAAAAATATATGATTTTTGTTGACAAGATAAAATCAATAAAAATCGATAAAACATTTTTGGATAATCTTTTTTGTTTTTAACTTTAAATAAATTTATTTGTTTTTCATAAAAAACTTTATATTATAAAAAAGATACTTTTTTTTTAACATATTTGACATTATGTCACTAGTTTACAAATAAATTGTATCCATTGATTTTTATAGTGAAGAAATTTAATAATTTTTGTAGTAAATATAGTTTTTTTTTATGGTGGGTAAGGTAAACCAGGTTATATTTTAGTTGACCGATTATTTACAGGTGATTTAATATATATTTTTTTTAATAATATTTATTTATTTTTTAGTTTTGTTTATACTTAATAAAAAAATAAATAACTAAAAATGCCACCTTTATTTGTACATTGAAAATAAACGCGATTTCTTATTTATTTTAATAGGACAGATGTGATTTTCAAATTTTTTAGAGCTATATTGTTAAATAAAATAATATAGAAATCGTTTATTTAGTTGACTTAAGGTGGGTTTTTTTATATATGTTTATATTATTTTGTTAAAAACGCTTATTAAGTAAAGTGTGAATGAATGAATGCATATTTAAAAAAAAATAACAAAAAATTTTGTTAATAAGATATTAAATTTAGCAAGTAATTTTAAAAATTCATAGATATGTAGATAATTATGGCGTTTAGTTTAGAAATTGAAAATAGAAAGTGGAAAACTTGCAAAATTATTTTTTAAAATATATTGGTTTTAAAAAATGGAATTACAATTTTTCAAGTAGATTTCAAGAATTAAAATATTTTAAATTTTTAAATTGTTACCAAAATGTTAAAAATTGTACTATAACAAATAAAGAATTTAATAAGAAATTATATCTAAATCAAGTTAGTCTATTACAATCGTAAATGCTTGGTAGTTTCATCTTTAATACCATAAATGCAACATCTGCTCCTTCTGATAGTGGCGTACTGGGTTTAAGAGCTTCTCCAAGACTTTACTAATTATGATTATTTCCATATAAAATTGAAGATAGTTACATAGATGACTCATAAAAAAACTGACCCAATTTTTCTAAACCCCCTCGCATGACTTCATTCGATCTGTTGAATTTGCGGCTGATGGTAATTTGTAAGAATTTAAATCTAATTTGTTTTCGGCACAGATAATTTTGAATTTTAGTTTTGGTAATTGCATTAACAAACAGAGTTTATTCCGAAACTGCCAATTTGTATATTGAATTCCAATTATTCATTTCTCAAATTAGCTTTTTTAGACAAGTTTGTTAATGACATCTTTGAGGTATATTGCCTAGCAGAATGAAACTGAAACGATTCCATGAAAACTGCATTTTCGTTTCCTTGAAAATCTCTCTCAGTTTTTGTTCATCAGAACAACGCAAATTACAAGGACTACAAAAGGAGGAGATTTCAATAATCTTGCTGACAAAATTATTACAGTATCGTCAAATAAATATCAGACTCAAAACGCTATATTTTTATTGAAATCACTAACTTGTCAATTTGTCGAACAATTACGCCTAAACTATGACTTTTTTATTGTATTTAAATTTAACCTTTAGAAATAAAATTATAAAAATTAAAATTGTCCTTTATTTTCCATATTAATTCGACAAAAAGTATTTAATTTTGTCATTAGTTCCCAAAATAATTGTACAATTACTCCTACAATTTCTCGATTGCTTACTTTTTTTTTATATCTTAACTTTTTTTGCAACTTTACAAAACAATTAAATCAATTAATTATCGAACCGTAAAGATTGTATAAAAAAAAATATTATTAAAACATTTCATTTTTAATTTAACTGATTGACATTTTCCATTAAATATTAATATGTAACTAATGCATAATTATATTAATATCTAAAATTATACTATATTCAATTACCAGTTATAGTGTTAATATGATAAATTTTACACTACATAAAAAACATGTAAATTAATATAACATTAAAAATTAACCATAAAGAAAACAATTGTGATTTTGCCCTAATCTCATATTTTGTTGTGAATTGTAATAAATCCATCAATTTTCCACTTAATCATCAAACACTTTTGTAAAAAAAAAAATCTTCAAATTAATTACCCACGAATTCCACGACAACATAAAACATAAAACTATATAGTAAAAAAAAACATTACATAAAAAAAGCTACTAACAATTTAGTCAATGCTGAACTGCACCTAAACGTAATACGAACAAAATGAAATAAAATAAAACCTAAAATATTTTATGAATTAACTTTTTTTTGTTATTATACAAAATTTTGTGAAGGTTTGTTGCGAGTTCACAGTTGAGGACTGAATGAAATCAGCTTGCATAAAGGCGTTCTGCAGGTTTTCGAGTAAATCATTGAAGACAGACTTAATTCTAAACTCAGACTAAACTCGTTTATGGATTTCATTTTTGTTGTGTGAATTCTGAATTTGGACGCGTTACTATTGAGCGTTACCTTTTGTCATTCAGTCCAGTTTTGGAGTCGCAGTTCTCTCCACAAAATACATTCCATTAAAATTAAGCACTAAATTAAGCATTAAAATTATACAACCAAATGTATAAAGACCACTCTGAGTAAACTTGATATATTACTTGCAGACCAACTATAATTCTGTATATATAGATTCTCTCAGTAAGTATCGGATCAAATTTTATGTTATTGTATACTGTTCCTCTACTGAAATCTGTACAGAATTATAGAAATCAAAGATTGAATTAATAATAAATATTATTGGAATGAAATATGAGAACAGTTCATTCCCTTCTATTTTAAACTTTGATACCTAACTAAACAAGCGAATAATATATAAAGCCCGAATATTACAAACTTACGAAAATTACAAGTTACCTCTGTAAAAATTATAAATTACGATGGTTTGATTCCAATGTTAATATTTGTAGATGTTGACGATTGCGCACCGTTGGGCTTGCACCTAAAATTTTAGAAATTTCAGTTCTTCTTTCATGAGCGAAATGCTGCAGTTCAAAAATTTACATTTCTTCTAAGGTTCGGTCGTAAAAGTGTGAAGTTCACCCACTCGCTACGTTATTACAAAGCTTACAATGGCGTTTTCCGTCGATTCCCCATTTTCAATCTTAGCCATTTGAAAGCAACTTAGTCCGAATTCGGGTAAAATTCAATTTTTTTCATAATTAATATATCAAAAGTTATCCAACTTTTTAGATTATCATTTTTAGCCAGTCTGGCGAAACTGTCACTCCATTTGCACATTCGTAGAATACCAAAATGTACTTATAAAAAAACCATATTGTGAAGTGAATTCGTTGATAACATCTGGAAAACAATAAATTTTATGTTATAACAATAATTACATTAAATTTCTTCTATATACTATAATTTAAAATATTATAATGACATTAAATTACTTTTTGTGTTTGTTGTTATGACAGTAGTAATTATATGACATTAAAAATGTTAAGTACGCCTAACATAAAAATTAATAAAAAAAAAAATAAGTAATAAAATTATTTTTTATATTATTTCTTTTCATCCTTAAATGCATCAATTATTTTTTAAAACGTTTTTTTTTTTCATAAAAATTAATTAGAAAAATTTAATGGAATTGAAATTATATTTTTTAGAAGCTTTTGTTGTTAAACGCCAACGCCAACTCATAAAATAGCTTTTTTTGGTACTAATATTAATTACATAAAAATGGTATTTTCAGTATGCAAATTTAAATAGTGATAAATATTTTTATTTATTCAAGATTTTTGAAAAGGAACTGTTGACCTCTTATTATAATGATTTTTATTAGAAGCTATATTAGACCAATAAATCTGATATTTAGTTGATGCTATTCACTACAAAATATATTGCCATCATAAGGACCTTCTTATTCTATATAGCCATAGTACAATCATAACTTTTATTTGGTATACTCGTACTCTTTTATAATTCATTCAAATATTGATATAAGTTTCATATAATTTTAATATTTATTGTCGGACTTCATAGACCATCACTCAATATGTCAGCAAATATTAAAGTATTAGAAGTCAGACAAAAAAAGTTCTAAGTCAAATATTTGTGGACAAAAATTAAAGTATTTATAAGAAGTCAGTTAAAAAGCAAAGTTCATAGACGAACTTTAAATGCAAATATTTTACTAAAAACAATTTCAATGGAATATGAAAAAAGGTGAATTACTTCATCCACATATTTAGAAAACTTAAGGAAGTTTAGCGCTCAGGATGGCAATATCCATTTACCATAATGTACATTATTATATGAAGCAATAGAAAAGAGGATTGCAATATAATAATTTACTGACTCGTGTACTGACTAATAGCAATGTAAGTAATTGGTTCCGAGAAAAAGAAGTCAATAAATGTAGTTGCATCTTTTATTCCATTATTTTATAATACTTAAATGGTTTACATTTTAAAGAATTAAAAAAATTTATCATTTTGTTAAGAAATTTTCGTAAAGCAAATTCTTAAATAATATTTTTATGATGTAACTCCATATACTATGATTTCCGTTTGTTGCTGAAGCCTTATTAACCACTGTAGCCTTATTAAAAAACCTTTATATTTTTCAGGGGATCACCTTTTTCCTTACTGTAAAGTGTCGAAGCACCTTATTAACTCTCTAATGAGCTTAATAACTTTATTTACTAATGAACTTAATCACTGCCGGTTCTCTTAAGTTATCCAGGAAATTTTAAAATATGTTGGACAGAAAGACAGTTGAACAAACTCATACTTCAACATCCTCTGCATATTGGACCAGTAGTTGACCTTAAATTCACTTAACAACAACTATAGTTTTTGAAACTGTATAATTTTTAATTGTTTCTCTAGAATCAGGAATATTCCAATGTATTCCAACGCAGTCAACTTATAATTAATGTAATGTAGTGCGAGTATGATATATGAACTCTGCCATGGTTATATGAGGGTCTCAGAACCATAGTGGCGTATCACACAACTCTCCATTTACGCATTCATTAGAAAAACATCTCTAGAATCAAATGATATTCATTTGCACTTCCAAAAAGGTTTACCTTATATGTTCTCTTTTTCTAGAGTTGTTTTTAAATTCGTTACTGAAAGTGTTACCGAATGATTGACATGAACATAATCATTTTATTGTATATTAAATAAAATAAACTATACTCGTTACCAGTTACCAGTAACCAGTCCATTTTCAGGTGAAAATTATTTGTCCATTAATAGACGACATTAACAAACCATTTTTAATTTATAGAGAGACATTATTTTTTAATTAACTAACTCTATGGTTTATCAGGTAAATGATCAAAATTTATCATAACTTTTTTATTACTTTTCAAAACATAACAAAACCCCCTCACCCCAAAAGAAAATATCTTATTTATTGTGAAAACATTTAAAAAAAAAATCATTTTATTTACATTATTCACCTGTAAACAAGTATTTTACCTGTGGGCTTTTCATATTTTATTAACAAAAAAAATAAAAAAAATCTAGAAATAAATTATTCAAAAGCACATTGTGAAAAAGCTTAACATCCATTACTCAGACTACATACAAAATATAGAGACCTATACGTCCACAAGGTAAAATTTGAATTGTTTGTATATATAGACAAAACTTTTCAGTGGAATGTCGTTGAGGGGGTCAGAAAATGAATTGCAAAAAAAATCTTTTCTATTTGTTTACATCAATAATAAATTGGCGGCAGCAACGATGACGGTCGATTTGAACCACCACAATTTAAAAAAAAAATTGTTTCTGTTTTTGTTGTTGTTGTATTTATTTAATGATTCGCGCATCGGTCCACCTCCAGCAGCCCAAAACAACACCACAAAAACTTAATAACACTCTAAAAAAACATGAAAATCTCATCGCAGTACCGAAATAAACAAACAAATTTTTTTTTATTATTTAGTGTTAGTATAATTTTTATACAATTTTTGCGGCGAATCAGTCGTGACGCGTTTCTTGTACGGTTAACATCGAAAAAATATATTAATTTTAAATATTTATTATATAAATAAAAATAAATTTCGTAATTAATTTTTTTTTTTTAAATTTTATAATTTCCGTTTTAACCGCGTAAATTAATAATTTTATTTTTAGAAGAATATTTGGGAAAATTAATATAAATTGAATTAGAATTAATTGAAAATAAAAAGTTAAATGGGACTTTTATTAATACGCCATCTAGGTGAGACATTTGAAAGCTTACAGGTGTTTTTTTTTTTTTGAAAATAATAAACTGGAATTTTGTGTTGTGATAAATTTAATTAAATTAATAACTAAAATTTTAATAATTTAATTAGTTAAATGACGTGAATTGATACAAATAATAAATTTGTAAAATTTAATTGTAAACAATTTCAGTTTTAAAGGCTGGTTTTTGATGAAATTTGAAGTTTAAAATTGTAAATTTGAATTAATTCCTTACACTAAGGACCTAAACTAAAGGATTTTATAGAATTGTCAAAATTTTTATTCCCATTTTTATAAATTTTAGTATTATTATAATTTTCTTAATGTTTTCTTGAAATATTTAATATAATATTAAAAAGTTCTTAAGAATTTATTTTAAATTATTAACCAAATTTTTGATTTGACATTTTCTGTCAGTATTGGTTAGAAATTGGTCATTAAATTTCTTTCAGTTACTTTTTTTTAGTTTAAATTTGAACTATTTCAAAATAATTTTGAATTAAAATTGTTAATTATTTGAAGAAGTTTGTAATTTTAATTGGAACAATTTTTTTTTTTGCAGATCGATTTTCGTTAACTTTTGATTAAATTTTAATGTACGAATCCTTGTGATTTATTACCACTTAATAAATCCTCATTAATATTTTATAAATCCTTTTTTTAAATCAAAGCCTTAATCAGTTCATAATTATGGTAAGCAACTGAAATTGGTTACCATAATTTTTCTTTTTTCAATTTTCTTTTCATTCTCAATTATTGAAGTGTGAAATTATTATATAAAAAAACAATGTAAATTATTAAATAAAATCATAATTATTTTAATTTTTATATTATAATCACATATTTTCTGAGGTCGTGAATTTCAATTCATCGCCAGGTGAAATTATATTTAATTTCATCGAAAAAAAATTATTATTATTATTATAAAAATTATGAAATAAAGAATTTTTCTCTATTTTTTGATTATTTAGTGGAACAATTTTCCAAGTGTTTAGCCAATAAATAATTTTACAATAAAAAAAATAAAAATGAAAAATTAAAATTATTATTTATTCTAAATTGAAAACCATCGAAATAAAATCTAATTAGGAAAAACCAAGAAAATAAATAATAATAATAATAATAAAAAAAAAAAATATTTTAATTTTTGTCGTGATTTTCCAATTAGTTAGTTATAGTTTGTGGTTACAGGTGTGTCGTCGTCGTCGTCGATCTGGTTTTCCGATATATACAAAAATGGAAAAATTGTAATAATAATAAAATAATATATAAATATTAATAAATATAATAAAGTGAATTAAAAATATATACGAAATTGAAATTAAAATAAAATTAATAATTCAGTAAATTAATTTGTAAAATGAAATTCGTGCACAAATTTTTTGTTTTTTAAATGTATAATCAAAAAATTAATGTAACAAAAATTTATTAACCAAAAATAAAAATAATATAAAATGAATAAATAAATAAATATATAAAATTTTTATGACAAAATTAATAATTACTTAATTAATAATTTATCAATGATTAACAAAAATATTTGTGGCCTGTTAAATAAATTGAAATGCTTTTGAAATAATTTTTGTGGGTAAGGTCACCAGTCCAGTTTATTAAAATTTTGATATTTTAATTTAGTGAATAAATTTTTTACTTATGTTTTGTGAATTGTTACTAAAAAAAATTGTCGAATTTCACTGGATTATTAACACGAAACAAATCAGCCAATCGAAATTAAACGAAATTTTTTGAATTTGGCTACAGAAATTTTGTACATTTTTATGGTAAGTGAAATTATTTTATTATTATATTTATGAAGATTTTTTAAAACATTTTTAACGATTTTATTTGAAAACCAAAGTGTCAAATTGTCACAATTGCGTTAATATTGTGAATTACGTGAATATTATGAGTTTGTTAACACCGATTCATAAGAAACAGTGCTTCACATTAAGTTACCAGTGTAAACATAGAATTAAGGAATTATTTATTGATGATACGAAACTTAATAAATAATTTTTTTATGAATTTAATGACGGAATTCGTCTTATCGCTGTCAGTTCAGCGAAATATGAAAAAAAAAATGGAATAATTTACACTGTACGTTGTAAAAGTTGAATTGATTTATACATTTATGTCATCAATACGGTCTAGATTTCATTCGGCTCTGTAATCACTGGTGTATCAAATATATCGTTATTTTGAATATAGAATTTACTGGTGAAAATGTGTTGTTATCAATAAATTGTTAATGCTTCAAATATGCTGCAACTTTTGGTATGTCATGTATACGCTCGATGGTAAACTCTATAGTTCTGTAAAATTTCATAATATATTTTCAAATTTACAATTTAATATATTTATTTTTTACAATATTTTTGATATTTAAAATATTATCTACTGATCTCGACAAAATGTTGATACGATGAATAGGATTAAGAAAAATTCTTTACTACAATGTTTGAAACAAAATTCCTCTAATCATATTTATCGAATTTTCTTAAAACTCTATTACAATTTACTACACCATATATAATTTGAAATCATAAAAAAATAATTGGAATATTATTAAATATTTACTTACCCATCAGAATTCAAAACTGCAGGTTTGTTTCATACGTACGTGATTATGTTTAATAATATTTCATTTCGATTTATTGTTATGTTAGGTGCCACAAGAAACACCAAAAATTCGTATTAGTTTTGTTGCTCCAAATCAATAAAATATTTCAGGGTTGCATAGTAAAACTGATGACAAATTTCTAAATTGTGCAATTTAATTATAAACTATAAAGAAAATTAAATTGTCTAAAGGACTACAGGGAATTAAATAGTTTCGAATTTTATGAACTGATTCGGATTCATATTGAATCATCATAATGAATCAATAACACCTTCACTTTCGCTTAAAGAAATATCGATTAAATTTAAAGGCTGAATTATAATTGATGTATGACAGCTTTCACAATGATTGCGTTAAACATAGTTTATTTAAATTACTGATTAAGATTTAACCATAGCGATTGAACTTAACATGATTATTAGTATTGTTTACTATCATAATCATAAGATTTCTTATAATTGACAGTTTTATTCTAAATCTCAGATTCATCATTTATATTAAATATTTATTTAAACGCCAAAAATAACATAATCAGTGATTAAGAAAAACGAAATTTGTGGTAATCGGTGATAATTAGAATTTTGTTGATTCATGAAACAGGTTCATAAATACATCAACAAAATTGTACCGAAAGTTTTTATAACCATTTTCTTAAGAACATTTATATTAAGTAGATTTGCCAAGTTCATTAGTTTGTAAGATTTGTTAGCTCTGGAGTAGATTTGTAAAACTTGTTTTGTTTTCTCAAGTTAACAAAAATCGCTGTTGTATTTAATTATACTTCATTTATAATACACGCAATCAAGAAAGAGCATCTGTCAAATGATAGTTAATAATCGGAACAAAATGATCTGTCAAATTGTCAAAATCAAGCACATTTCTATTTACTTTTTAAAATTTCACGCACGAAAGTTAAGAAAACGTTAAAGTAAATTTTACTTCTTACGATATTCGTAACATTCGTTGCACTTTTTAAATAATCCATGCCCATTTCATAACTTTTTATGTAGCTTTGTGTGTCCTATAAATCAAGCTGTCATCTATTTTTGTAAAGATTCTGTATAGTATAAGTCTATTATAATTTGGCCTTATGTCTTTCTCATCTTCATATTGTTAGATAATTCCAACCCTGATCAAAATTATGATTATATTCATTATTAAAAATGTTTAGCTACAACTTGTTTTGTTGTCCGCGCCTCTTCGGTGTTGAAAACCAATTTTGGCAATATTGACCGATATTATTATAATAAATATTTTATATCAAATTTTTAGTGTAAAATAATTTTTTTGTGGACCTGTTTTGTTTATTTAAGCGATTATAATTTTTTTTGGATATTTTAACAGCGGTGGTTCGCTATTGTGGGTGGATTAAAGTTTATATAAAATTTGCATAAAAACTGCGCTTTGTTGTTTTGTTAAAAGCATTTTAATTTATTTATTTTAGCTTTGTAAAGTACAACAAACTTTACTTAAAATTCATTGAATTTTGAATTTTTGGTCAAATGGCATAGGCGTTAATTTTGTAAATTCTGGTGATCTAAAATTATAAGGAAATTTATTATTTTATATTAATATTAAGAAACTTTTTTTTTGTAAATTATATGTATCTTTTTTGTGCGTTTTTGTGCGTTTTGTCTGTCATTTAATTTTTGTTCGATATTTAAAATAATTTATTGGTTTTACAAGGTAATAACTCCAAAATAAACAACATAAAATTAAACAAAATCTGAAATTTTGAAATTTATGATGATTATCTTCTGTGTTAATTTTGAAATTATTACTTCATGATTTGACAATAATTTAAAAAATAAATTGTATTGTCAAAAAAGTTACTTAATTTCTTTAACTACATATGTATTTAAAAAAAAATATTTATGATTATTTCATTTATTATGCAAGGTCAGTGCATAATCGAATAATTTCCTCATTTATTTTGAAACTAATCATAAATTTTATAAAATTCCTGGTGATCAGTGAAGACCATACTTGGGAATTTAAAGGGTAAGTGGAGTTTTAAAAGTGCGTGGATACTTTTGAAAATATTTTCAATTTTATCTGTTCACTTCTGGTTTTACTGCACGGCGGTCAAAAAAGTAAATTGTATCAATTATTACGATAAATTTGCAGATAGTTTTTAATATCAAATTTTGATGTAAAAATTCTGAAGCTTGAAAAGTTGGAATCAAAATATATTTAAAAAATATTTATTTAAATTTAAATTTCTAGTATTTTTGTAACGCTTGGATAAATTTATATAACTGGGTGTGTGCTGGGGTGTCATTTGAATGTTTTTATAGATTCCCACGAATCTAAACGAATTTTTTGATTATATATTGATTACCTATATTAAAAAAATTCTTCTAATTTAGATTATTATTTTAAAGTTTTATTTAAAACCAAAAATATATAAATATCATTTCAAAATTATATATTAACTCATTAACAATTAGCATTTAAAATTCGGTATACGAATCAATTGACCAAAAGTAAATTGACCCAATGCTCAAAATATGAATTTGATCTAAAGATAAATATACCGAATACATAATTTACAGAAGATATAAATTGATGAAATTCAAAACTACTCAATGACAAAAATTTAATGTAAAAACTAAATTTATTCACGTTTTCTGGTAAATTTATTTCTAGTCCATGATTTTCATATTCCCCAAAATTTACATTCTGCATACTTTGTTTTTGGCTAATTGTGAATTCGGTGGTTCTTTACGGCCGTAAAATTCATATTTCATAATTATAAACATTTCACAATTACAATTTTAATTTAATAATTACTTTAATTTTTAAAAAAATTCCCTTTTCATATTCTCATAATATATTTACCATGAATTTGTTTTAAATGAAACCTGTTCCCATATCAAATTGTCACGGAATTTTTAGACGTTTTGTATCTGTTTTACCATTTCTCAATGTTTGTAATTTATAGCTTGTTCCGCCTATTATCTGGTCATTGTTGCAACATCTTGTGCCCAGTTCTATACACAATTTTATTTAATAAATAATTATAATTTCTATTCTAAAAATGTTACCTTGTTTGGTTAGTTTAAAAGGAGTGGTAAATTCGAAACTTCCTCGCTCATGTGTTCCCGTTGTAGCCTCCAGTCGAACGCCGCTTTATCATCACAACGTCTCGATCCATCCTACTTATTTAACCAACGATATGGCTTCTTCACTTTACCTACGTCTTCAAGGTTGTAACCTCAAAACTTTCGTCTTCAAATACAAACTTAAAACTTTGATTATAAATTTTATTTTTAAAAGTAATTCAGTAATAAAGTCATACTACTTCACAAATTCAAGATCAAGAAATAATCGAAAGTTTTTAACTTCTTGTCTTTTAATTTTCCATTTTAATTTTAAAATTTTTAATCAAAACCTTCATAACTTTTTGCATAGTGTAATTTAAATTATAACGTTCCAACTGATTAAGAATTTAATAAAAATTTCATAGTGTAATTTAATAATTATGATTTATAAATAATTAATAAATAAATTAAGTAATTTTGACTAAATAAATATAAAATTTATATTTTATTTACTTAAAGAAAAATTTATAATAGGAACCGAAAAATAAGGAATTTTCTCATGTATTTAGTTGTGGTCTTATGAGTTCAATCGGATATTGTGAAGGCCATAACTGATTATAAATTAATTATAAAAGTGTGTAAAACATTATTATTTAAATAGTTTAAATATAATTTGATTTTTTTTAATGATTTCTTGTTCTTGTAACCACCAAAGAACAATAGAAAATGTATAGAAACATTTTGTTTTTTTTTTTGTCACAACTTTTATAATTGCAAACAAATTACGAACAAAATTTGACTATAATTTTTTTTGTTTTTGGATGGTAAATTTTGTATTTCGAAGTTGTATAATCAAATTGCAATTTAGTAAAAAGATTAATGATTTTTTTGTGGAATATACTAAATGATATAATCTTCTTCAGTGGAAGTGGTTAAGGTGGTTGTAGACGAAAACAAAACTTTTGACTTTGATTAATGAAAATATTAAGACTAAATCAGCAAGAACATTATTTGGATTTTGAGTATAATATTGAATTGAGTAAATGATTAATTAATTAATAGAATGTAGCTTAAATTAAGGTTATTATTATTATATAATATTTTCTTATTTACTCCACTTGGGAGCATAGGGCCTCAATAATTGAGGTTTTATGACATATTTACCAATTTTGATTCTGAAACAAGTTTTTTTTGTTGTCAGCAAATTGTTTCAACAGTTAGCATATTTTTGCCAGTCGAAATAACTGAGAGAGACAACGATGTTTCAGTTTGTAGTTGAACCTAGTATCTAAGGCATCACAGAATAGCGCAGAATATTTATATTAATTGTTGAAGGTTTAAAACCAAACGAAATAATTTTTTTTTTTTATTAAATTTGGTGAAAATTATATAATTTATTATTAAAAATTTTTAGTTATATAATAATAAATTATATAATTTATTATTATATAACTAAAAATTGTAATTTCTGAATTATTAGAAAATATTGCACCGTGTATTAGCACCATTACATTTATCATTTAAATGTTGTCCAAACAAAAAAATTCTTAAAAATTTTAATTGTTGAAATAACATAAAAACATTTAAAAAAAAAAAAAAAAAACGAAATAACAAAAATATTTAGTAAAGGAAATGACTATGTAAAATTAACATTAAATTCTAGTAAATTATTTATTTATATTTTATCTAAACAAAAAATGACTAATTCTAATTTTTATAATTATATTTATTAACAATAAAATGTAAAATTTCAATATTAAATTTATCATTTTATTGTTTTCCGGGGAAATTAGTAAAGATTCTACTAAATTTTCTATGACTAATAATCAAATTACAAATTAATCTACTTTAGCTTTTCAAATTTGGTAAAAGCTGTCATAAATACCACAGCAGGAGACCAGCAAAAATCATAAATAAAATCGTTTTTCTACCTGTTAATTTTTCATATTTCAATCTAAATATCATTGGTAAAAAATTGTAGTGTTTTTTTTAATGCTTTATGGTTTTGATTAAAGAAATAAAATTATGTTTCAGTAAAGAGAGCAAAATTTTTGGCGCCATGCTGAACGACATTTCTGCCTTAAGGCAAACCAAAAAAATTGTCGATTTATTTTGATTTATAATATTTTTTTTTTTGGTTTTATAATATGGAAATGAATTTCAAAATTTCTGACTACAAGACAAAAGTTTTTTGCTTCAATAAAAGTCATTTTTGTGAATGACATTGTCTATAAGATTAAAATTTGACAAAAACTATCTGAAAAAAAAACATAGTAATAGTAAGAAAATGTTAAATTTATCAACATTTATTATGTCATGTTTTAAGTCATGTTTACAATTGTCAAAGGATTTACCGAAAATGTTAGAATTATAAAATAAAACATTTATAAAATTTCGAATTACATGAATATTTTAAAATTTGACTGTCAGTCGTGATTTATGTTAATGACAAGTGCATTTATGTTAAGTAAGTTGCAGTGGCTGCAAAATACCTCTGATGTACCATATTGCGTCCTTAGTAGTACCAATGTCACAATTGTTACCAATAAATCTAATCATATTCAGGTGGAACAATTACGTATTCTCAGCGTACTCAGCTACATTTCAGAAGTTATTCCAGACTTAAAACGAATGCAAGTCTGTGAATAGTCAACCTTATTTCCTTCCAATGCTTGATTATTCAATCAAGCAGTATTCGGCGAGAAAGTCCACTGCTTTCCTAAGTTGCTTACGTGTTAGCGTGATGATGGGAGTTTTGTTTTTATTGATTTTGTGATCGATTCTTGCAGAGCGTTGTTTTCTTGGGTTAAAGCCTTTGCTATCTAGTTAGTTCGTTAAGTTACAATTATTGTAAAAGAGCCTTCTACTTCTACATTTCTATAAAGTGATATTTTAGCCCAATTGATGTTCGACCAAGTAATTTTTAACCAAGTAATTATGACCAAGTAATTTCCATACCAAAATGAGTTTCAACCAATTAATTTACGATCTATTGAATTCGACCAAGTAATTTTCGACCAATTGATTGTGTACTCTCTGAACAGTCTTTGAGTTTTCATACAAAAATATCACTCTAAATTTCCTAAACAAAAAAAAAATAATGTTCTACAAAAATTGTCAATTCTGTGTAGGCTTATTTTCCTTTGGGGTAATTTTTCTTTTTCAGTTTTTCAATTAATTTTATAAATTTCCCAACATTATCTATTATTGTTGTTGTACTATCCCACTGGGCAAACAAAGTTGTTTTTCCACTCTCTTAATACAAAACGGATGGCAGTCAACCTAAGGTCCTAAGATTTCGTATATAAAAATTTTTATGGTTAGAAAAGGTGAAGAGTTCAGATAAAATATTGTAAACATAATTTATTACATAATTTGAAATTTTTGTTTTCATTTACAAATTAGTTAGTTGAACCAGATCAAGTTGATTTTTATTAGATTGTTTTAAGTGATATTTTTTATTTATGTGGTTATAGAGATTAATAATTGTAAAATATTTAAAAAAAATGATAAATTGTAATTTTTCCATAAAATTATGTAGATTTTATTTTGTCGTTATGGATTTAAAGAAAATTACTGGTAATAAAAATATTTTCTTATATTTAGCAACGATTGAATAATTTTCCACTATAAGAAATCATGTAAAAGACAAAAAATTGTTGCGTAAGCGATGAATTTGGTGCGTATCGTAACAGTGACTGGTAACGAAAAATAAGTGGCTTAGATGGAAAATTATATTATAAATTAAGTTGGAAATTGATGAATTCAGTTATTTCGTACAGTTCATTTTCTCATTCTCAGCTTAATAATTTTAGTGAACCATTGTTAGCACATCTTTTCAATTTAACCTTTGTTTGTAAATTGATTTATCAACTTCAAGTCAAATTCTTCATATAATTAAGATTTTTACAACTTCACACATTGTACGTCCCAATACTGCCCACAATTTAATTGCCTATTAAATTCTTCTCCTAAAAATTGAAAATAGATTTTATATTTTTTTGATCCAGGGCTGATAAAATTCTTTGAAACCTTAAATTTTGTAAAATGTGCATGCTAAAAATAACAAAATCATTTATTTGAAAGTCCAAATTCATTGAAATATATTATAAATTTTTCGTAACCATTCTTATTTAAAGAAAATTGACAGGTGTCAGAAGCAAAACATAAAATTTTATTCAAAATTTAAGCTTCTTTATTAAACAAAGTACTTCAAAATTGATTGACAAATTAATTCTTATGTAATTCTCTGTCATGTTCTACTGTTTTTTTTTTGTACATAATTGCTTTTCGGTGTCAAAGTTCATAGAGTTTTATGCTCTAAACTTACTAAACTATAGTAAATATTTAATTATTTTGCATATAAATGAAATTATTTACATATAAATTCCTATTAACAAAATCTATAGCTATAAAAATTGTTTAATAAATTGCAATATATATTTCAAATAATGTTCAGTTTTATGTAATCTGATTTTGGTCAGCATAAAAAGTCCCTCCTAAAATTACTATGTACTATAACCTAAACATATATTCTATATAAAATAATTTTCTATGATCCACAAAATTTTATGACAAGCCTTTTTGTAACAATATATAACAAATATGTTTTCTATGATATGTTATTCTGCACTGCTGGCTGCACTCAAATGTGAATAATGCAGTTTTTTTTTGTTAAATAACAATAAAGTACAAGTGCAAAGCACCACGTAATACAATTATTAAATATAGTATCTAATATTATGTCTACTACTATAATAATCTCTATTATAAATCTATATTATTGATATGCATTCTATAACATGAGGTCAAGCCTAGAGGTTATGTCCTATCCGATATGATGTTTAAATGTATATCATATTTTTTTTGTTGTCGAGAGGTAAAACTAAACTAATAATTTGTTGTATTGCATGTAAAAAAGTGTAATTTTGGGATCATATTTTATACATTTTTAGATTACAAATTTTCAGATTAAAATTATATGTATTTGAGAGACGTTAGACGTATGGTAATCAATTTCTGTACCATATTTGTGCGGATAGTAATTGAGTATTAATATCGATAACTTTTTAACATTAGTCGTTGAAATATCGGATTTAATATTAAGTTAAATAGTTTGTTTTTTAGATACATTAATCTCTATTTATTTACGATATCAACTAATGATTATTTTTGTTATACTATATGGAAATTTTGATTGATTATTTATTCTATTAGTGAATTTATGGGGGTGCCACAGCTATAAATAATTTACATGAACTAAAAATATTTGTAAAATTTTGATTAACTTTTTCATTGTAAAATTTTGATATTTGTGGTTTGTTATGTAATTTAATGTCATTTATAATTATAATTTATATTTATTTGGAATAAGTTTGATTAAAATTTCATATATTAAATTTAATTTTAGAATTATTTTCAAAATTTTTTAATAATTTTTATTAGATAATGATTTAAAAGCTGCAGGAATCGTTCACTAAATCTGCTGGAAATTGGGTTCATATTTAAAATATGAAAATATGTAAACTAATTAAGATTTATAACAAGTTTAATAATTGTTTCTTTGATTTGGTTAGAATTTTGTGGTTCGGTTAGCCAATTTAGTCCCACTGTAATGCTCGCCACCTCTACAAATAACCATAGTACTAATTATCAAAGTTTTTTTTAATTATAAAATTTAAACATAAAAATTAGATTTTAAGCACAATTTGAAACAAATTCATTAGAAATATTTACGGTTTCACCAATGAAATACCAATGAAATTTGTAATTTCCATTAAAAATTTGTTTATACAATCTAAAAGTTACTTGCAAAAATTGTTTACAATTAGCGAAATTAAGTAAAGTTCAATATCCCAAGTTAATTTAAGATAAATAATAATCTTGTAAAAATAAAATCGATCTTTATTTGTTTATCTAATTAGTCCTTTTTCCGTGTACATCCTTTGTCGGCAAATAAAAACCAAACAAAATAAATTAATTCCAAGAAATTTTTATTTTTACATTTTGAAATCAACTGAAATAAATTTATGAAATTTGCATATTTACTAAGTACTTAATGTAAATTGTTAATATTTAATATGTAAATATGGTAATTTCCGTAAAAAAATATTTGAATTTTCTGAATAATAATGACAAAATCTATATATTAAATGTAGTCTAAATAGTCATTTCTGTTTAACTGAAATAAATAATATAACAAAAAATTTTAATTACTATTTAAATATTTACAAATAACAATTTTTATGTGCAGTTCAAAATAAAAAAAAATGGCATTTTAAATTGTTCTTTTATGGTTATATCTTCTAAATCTATTTGGCTACGAAAGTAAATGACAAAATATTTATCGAAAATCAGTCACAAAATAATGATGACACCTACTCACTTTATAGGAAAAAATAACCAACACTCTTCGAAATTCTTAATAACAAGAATTGATTAATGACGAACATTTAAAAATATTTGTAGTACTACCAATAGATTTGAAACATTTCCGTATTTGTAATATTTAGAACGAGTTTTTTTCGTTTTTTGGTGAATTAAATCACAAAACTAGAAATATTTTTCAAAATTTTTATGGTATCATTAATCTCACATCACGATGATAATATAATTTGTAGTTAAAATTTATCAAACTATATGGGGTAGCCGCATTGCATGCCTTTGAATAGTGACTTCTCTTCTATATATACAAATTTATCAATTTATTCAAGTTTCTGTATGAAAATTGTTTTCTGTCAATTTAACATGATTAAATTATACAAAATATTTAGAAATATAAATTACAATTTTTCATTTTTTTATATTATTAATATTGATTATAATCACTTATTACATTTTTATATTTTATTTGCAATGATTTGAAAAATTTGTAAAATTGATTATTTTTTATCAATATAGAATTTTTTTTTGAATTAAGATATTTATGTTTAAATGATATAATATAGGACGTTTCAATTTATCTTCTTTTGACATTTAATTGCATATGACTAATGGCTAGTTCCTAGTTAAGATCATAGTTAAGTCCAACTAGTTTCTAAATAAACCCAAGATTAATTAAGATAATTGTTAAAATCAAACCCAAAAAACTAATTTCATTTAGTTTATGTTAGTGAAAATTTGGAATAAACCGAAAAATTTAAATGATAATGGGTCATCCAAAAATGAGTCTCTAAAATTTTCTATTTAAATTTTGAAAACATTTTCTCGGTTTAAGTTCTACTCATCTGCCGGTTAAGTTAAACAAACCTCTAAATGCATCAAAGTTTAAACTCTGACAACGACTGTGAAACTGGGACATTAAAATTTATTGTTACAATTACCAGGAGATAAAATCTGATTTTAACAATTAACCTTTAGATATTAGCTAAATAGATTATTAATTTAATGTTTCTCAGAGTGGATACCGTGAAGATTGATAAACAAAAATTTAATGAATAGTTAATATCCATCGATAGTATATTCAAATAATAAACTTATGGTATAAAAATAAACCGTCCTCTAAAAGCTTTTCCTAATGGGCCCAGTAAATGCTCTATCCGACACTGGTTAACGCTATCGAAACTCCAGCTAGGATTAATTCTTTGTAAAATGTATATAAATAATATTAGATAGTTAAAAATAATTAAGCCTTAGCTGACACAATACAAGACTACGTCTTTCACAATTTGTCTCGGTCGTTTATAACTTGTAATTTCTAAGTATCGATTCACTAAACATGTTGTCTTGATTTATATCAGTTTCAAACTTTATATTTTCCATACAGCTGCTACTAACAATTTAATCTTATTTTCAATTATTCAGTACGTTAAGACAAAGAGTTCTTTAAGAAATTGTCATCCTTCGTTTCTTGACAATCGCGTCTAACATATGAAAAGTCTGCATCAATATCGTCTAACTTATGCAATTAGTAAAAGGATCAGTACGATAGCTTTTATCCAATTAGTAAAAAAATCAGTGCGAAAGCTTGAAATTAGTTTTAATGACATTGGTATCATAATTTAGGTTCCATTTTCTTAATATGAATAAAGAACTTTTCTAAGTTTTTATCTTCTAGATGTTGATAGAGCAAATAATCATTACTTAATATTGACGGCCATTATTGTTTATGAATATTCGTTAATAATGTATAAAAAATTAACAGTTTAAAGTTAATAGATATGAACTTAAACGGTTAACAAATAACTGGTACCATTACCAAATCCACAAAATTTGAAAAACAAATAAAATATTGAAGTTTTTATTGCCAAAAATTTTTGGGTGGACATCTGGACATTATGAATAAAGAATAATGATATTTTTTTATAAAAAGTAACTTTATGAATTTGAATTGGATTATTTAAGCTTTTTTTTTTATTATGCTATTATTTAACAGTTTTTTGATTTTTGTAATAATTCCTGAATAGAAATTAAAATTTATGTAATATTTCTTATTATACTGGCTAAAATTCACTGTTTTTTCCCATCATTAATTTTTCGAACAGTGTATAAATCCGAAAAATTTGATTAAATTTGATATGCTTCTATTGAATAAAAATCATCTTTTTTGACAAGTTTACACATTTGGCAGCCCAGCCCCTCCACCACAATAAATACTATACTAACAATTCAATTTCTTTGAAATTTTTCTTACTTTAGTTACAACATCAGAAAAGGTAAATATACTAGAAACATAAATAATTATGTTGGGTAATAATGTTCAGCCCATGTAAGATATTTTTTTTTTTCTTTTTGTGGAATTGTTAATTTTTGTTTGTTTTTGCAATAATCCTTTTGAGTTTTTTATTATTATTGTTTATATTTTTTATGATTATGATATTATTTTGTATTCAAACTCTAAAAGTCCATCCATCATTAACAATTAGACAAAAGTTTATATTATTTTTTTTTGTTAATTCATTTTATTATATGATGGGAAATTTAAGATAATTTCATATAAATATACAATCGCACATGAGTTGCCCAAAAGAGATACAAACCAAAAAGGGTCAATAATTAATTTATGTTCTGTGATTTAAAAAAAAAAAAAAATTTTATTGCAAAAATAATAATTCATAATTTTTTTTAAATGTATAGTAGCCGATTATAATGAATCATGACTAAAGAAAAAAAAATTGGTAAATGTGTTTGTGGAGTTTGTTAAAATAGTTATTGAAAATCAAATTCAAAATTTCGGACATTTATTACATGCTTATTAGATTTAACAGCAAAATTCGCTTTGCAGTATGATTTCGAATGATTGAGCTTGTTAATTACATTTTTACAAGTTCATAGCCTAATTTCACTCTATACTTTTGCACAAAACTTTTAAGAACGAGTTAACAATAAAAAGAATATATTTTAGTATAACAGTTCCATATAAACTGTTATACTAGTAATTTGAGCTTTGTAAGATTTAAATTTTAAGTATTAAAAGTAATGGCGGGTAGATTAACACCATTTTTCTCTATGTATACTATTAGGTTCTGTAGCTTTATCGCCCAGTTTAAATGTTGGAATTTAGCTACTCTGTAGTAATAGACTTGTTTGTATACATCCGTTCTATTATAGTACGAATCTTGTTTGCATACACCCGTTCTTAAAATAAATCGTTTTACAGAACAAAACTGTGTTACGGGTACTGTGGCCCCATTCTGCTGGAACCACGCATGTCCCCATATTTACTATCACTATATTGTCAACTTCATTTTCAAAAAAGTAAGGCCCGGTAATGCTTTCTGATGTCCATCACTTTAGCGGGTCAGTTGGCGCTGGTAAGGAACTCGGGGTTTTGCAGTATTGCAAAATTTGTTATTCTATTTATTCACATATCCATTAAGATGATAACGCGCTTTATTACTCATAATTACGGTATGATCTTTGAGTTAGTAATAATGGTTCACTATTTGAAAAGTAAAATTCTACAGTTTGTGTCGGTTGCTCGTTAATACAAAGTTAAACTTTGTATTTCGGTGTATCAAGGTTCTATTAACAAACTCCCGGAAAATAAATATTATTACATTTAGGCCACCCTGTATAATCGAAAATAGTATTGATTTAAATTAATTTAAAATGAGTAATATTTCAAATTTATTGGAAAACAATATTTTATTTATTACTAAATTAATTTTAATAATCGGTTTTTCTGCTTGACACTATTTCTTACATTAATTTAATTTAAACCATTCGAAATTAGTTTTACTATATAATTAAAATTAGAACTTAAATTTAAATATAATTGTAATTTAAAATGATTCAAGTAAATGAACCAAAATGTGTAACTAATTAACGAATCTTTTCGAAGTGGTATTTAAAGCGGAGTTTTGAAAATATAAAGTTTAGTACAATTTTCGTCATTTCCCTGTTAACAGCAAACTTTTAGCGGAATGAAATTTTTAGAAATTGAAGTATTAAATATTTAATTTCTTAAGTAAATTGAATGATGGTTAAATTTAATAGAAAATTTAAATTTATTTTTCTATTTTGTCATTAACTAGTGTTAAAAAGTTAGACGGTTTGTAAAATCAAGAACTGAAATTTCCTTCAGTTTACATTCAATAAATTTATTTTTTTAATAATTCTTAAACAGTGGTGATTGATGATATCATCAAAACCCTTACAGCAACTGTAAATGAGGTTAGTAATATAATTGTTTCCTAGAAAATATTTATAATTAAATTTTCTGTATTTTAAAACAACAAAAATTTATTAGACGATGCACTTCGTAGATCACATCAATTTAAAGGTAATTCTAGAGAATTCATAATGGCGATTAAATGGAAATGTATTTAGAATCCAGCTGGAACCAAGTTAAATATAAATGGAAATGTATTTAGCAAGAACAGAAACACCGAACAAAGATTTTATTTATTGTATTTAAATTTACTGGCATTTAATTTGTAATAAAATAAAATAATTAGATGTTAATTATGTAACCTTAAAAAGCACCCATACACAAATTGGACATATATACAACAATTCCGACAAAAAAGCGCCAATAACACAACAATTTCATTTTAATCAGACTAAAATATTTTTAAAATTCCAAATGCAAATTCGTATTTCCAAACGAATCAACTTCCACATGTTCATAATCAGAATAGGGTAAAACTGTAACCATTCTTATCTGCAAACAAAATTCTAAAGTTAGTCTACATCATAACCGTACTGTGAAAAGATACTGATCGTAGATATGAAAAGAGCATAGCGAAAAACCTATGAAACTATTAATAAGTCCGAATAGTGTCAAAATGGGGCTTACTAGCAAACCAATATACAAACGTTTTTTGAAGATACCAAATGAAAGGCATAACATTTAAAATAAATGTTATAGTATAAAACTTAAATGTTCCGACAGTGTACAATTGGTAATATTGCGATATTTAAGTCAGATTCCATTTCGTACCCAAAATGACGATTCTGGTCACAATATTTTCTGTGTCTAACAAACCATATCCCCATGAAGTAGTTTAAAGTTGTCCATATAAAACAAATTCATTCTTAGCTCGTCTTAGTTAGTTCACTGTGATAAATGAAATCTATTTGATGTTGTCGATTAGTATAACTTTATAGAGAAGTTAAATTCGGAGGCTCCCAATGCTATTATGCTTCTATTTAAGCTATGGCAACTAACTGAATTTTCAGAAGTTGTATTGCTATACGCTGAATTACTTATAATTTGTTATACGGTGAATTGGCTGTAAATCGTTTATTTAGCAGTAAAATGAGTGCCATTATATCTATAATAAAAATTAGTATTGTTTTCTGAGACTGATTTTTTTTAACTAGTTAACATAATTCTGCAACTATTAAACAATATATGCTTTCTGGTAGTTTAAGAAAATTATATACCTCATAAACCATATAAAATTTGGTAGAATTTAAATCTTTAAATTTGAATAGTCGCTAGCTACTCAGAAAGTAATATTTTATAAAAAGTTTATTAAAATCAAATATGGAAATTTATCAAGTAGATAAAATTTCAATTGAAGATACACAATAATTCATTTAGTTCTTAGTCTTATTGATGCTTCCTTCAATTACAAACGGCCTTACTAGAAAATCAAGAAATACTAGAAATCGACTGTATTTCTCTTAACAAAATATACTTGACTGGATCGTTTCTTGTAAGGAAAATTGATCGAATTAAGTCTTTAATTCATCAATTCATTATTTTTTTGGAGTGTGTAAGCGTAATAATTAAGTGGTTTTTCTATCTTTGTATTTATTTGTTGAAAAGTTTTGTTTTATATTGTTATTTTAAATTAAAATTACATAAATAGTTAATATCAATTTAATATCACTACATAAAAATTGGATGAAAATGAAAGGTAAGTGTTATTATTTTATTATTTATGATTATAGAATTGAAAAAAGCATTAATTTTTTTGGGGAAATTAATTTATGAATAAATGCTCTAAATATCCGTGCCGGATCGGGAGGGATTAAATAATAATTTTTCATACAATTATTATTTCCATGTTTAAATATTAAATCCAATAATTTATAACGAAAACCTAATGGATACGGAAACACTGAAAATTATTTATTCGAGTTTAGGAAGGTGAACAACACTGAATTGTTTATATTCTCGCTTAAAATTACAGAAACCTTCTGATTAACTCAGTGTCTCTTAATAATAATTACGGTACAGATTCTTAGATCTGTTACCCTTTGATCATTTCTTAACTTTCTTTAACTTCCGTTTGTATTTCGTGTCTTATAAATCAGGCCTTTATTAATTTCTTAGATTTTTCTCGATTTTCACTATTATTATATATGATTTCCATTAATCGTTATATGATTTTCAAAATTGTGTATACTTTCCCTGTATTTGTGGGCATTTAATAAATAATTATTAATATAAGTAATTATAATTTAGACCGTTCACGATGAATTGCTGTCAATGCCCAAATTATTTCAATCAGATCATTTATAGTTATACAGAAAATTTGACAAATTACGATTAAATGAAATTCAAATTACCTCGAAATATAATAATAAGGATGAATCTGATGCTGGTCGATGCTAAAAATGAACTGATTGAAGATATAATCAAAGACAAATGTTAAATGTATAAATTATTTAATTATGAATTACTATTTATTTAAATTTAAAAGTGATAAAGTTTTGAGATTGTTAATATAAATTATGACAAATATTTTATAAATCATTTATCACTTAACACTACAATCATAATTCGTATCAAAAAGATAATGATACCAAGCTACAAGCTAAATTTGAATAATCTGAATTCCATACACTTGAACTGAATTCCCTGCTTGCTTAAATGTTCTTTCAGCTGAAGTGATTTTAGCAAATATGTTAGTTGCTTAGTAAAATATATTAGGTTCATATAGAGTTTGAGATGTATAGTTTTTAGCATACCGAATAACCCCAGTATACAAAGGAAAAACGTTGCAATATTTTTCAATTCAATTTGTAAAAAAATTATAAGAAATTTTATTTAAATTAATTAAACCATTCGAAATTAGTTTAGTTTTAGTATATAATTAAAATTTTCACCTAAAATTACTGATTCAATAACAAATTGACTAAATGTGTAACTAATTAAATTATATTAAAGTTTACAATTTCTTCGCAATAGTATTTAAAACAAATTTTTGAAAATATAAATTTTAGTCTAATTTTCGGTATTTCACTGTTAAGGTCATAACTATTAACAAAATGAAGTATTTAAAAATTCATTTATTAATTCTTTGTTTCATAGGTAATTTTTTATTATTAATTTAAATTATAATTAAAAATCTAAATTTAATTTTCTATTTTAGTATTAGCTAGTGCTTTTCCAGCAAGTTAGTAAAATTCTGTATTTTTGTTTAGTATTTTGTAAAATCAATTTTTTAACAATTCCTAAACATATATATAGAACCAAGACCAGTTAAAGCAAAACCTCCTCCAAAACCTGCCCCAAAACCTACTCCAAAACCGACCGTAAAAACAACACCACCACCACCACCAGAAGAATCAGAAGAAGAAGATGATGATGAAGATGGATCTGAAGAAGATATAAAAGCAGTTGATAATGAAGGCGATGACGATGAAGATGATGATGATGATGATGATGGTGATGGTGATGGTGATGATGATGGTGATGGTGATGGTGATGATGAAGGTGAAGATGATGAAGATGGTGACGATGATGAAGAAGATGAAAAAGATGAAAAAGTTGACAAAAAAGATGATCCAAAAAAGGCTGCTAATGGACTTTTTGCCAAAGTAGTAAATGATGATGATGATGACGACGATGATGAAGATGATGATGATGAAGAAGAGGTAGGAATTTGAATAAGGAGTTATTAATATAGTTACTTGGTAAATCTTTAACTAATTTAAATTTTTTTTTTTTTTTTTTTTATAATGACAGAAAGGGTTATGGTGGGAACAGATTCAAAAGGACCTTAATCATGCTCTTGCTTTACTTGAAAAAAATAAACATACACTTGTTAAATAAAAAATATAAAATAATATCACAAGCTAAAAGTTTCTTTATTGCATTTTTATTTATTATAGCTGCATAAAAAATGAAATTAAATTTGATTATTATTGGAATCGAAATTAATATAAATTAACAGTGCATTATTAACAAAACCGAGGTTTAGGTAAATGTTATAGGTAATTGAATATTGAACTTATGAATACAAGCCATTTGGTTAATTCATAAAGAAAAGAAAATATCAATTTTGTATGTGGTTCAAATGTATTCCAACTTTTCAAAAATTGAAAATATAATAAAAAAAAATCGATGGAAAATAATTAATTGAATATTATCAGTAATTAAATATTTAATTATTAGAACTAATTTAATTTAATTAAACCATTTAAAAATAGTTTAGTTCTAGAATATAATTAAAATTTTAGCTATTATTAAATATTATTCTAATTTTAAATGATTCAAGTTAATGAACCAAATGTAACTAATTAACAAATCTTTTCGCAGTATTTAAAACTGATTTTTGAAATTATAATTTTTAGTTCAACTCTTGCAATTTCTCGTTAACATTGACAGAATGAAGTTTTTACATATTCAAGTATTAATTTTTGCTATCACAGGTAACAAAAATTACAATTTTTATATTTTTAGTTAAATATAATTCAACGAAATTTCTATATTTTTTATTCTAGCATTAATATTTGCAAATGCTATTCCGCTAACTGGTTAGTAAAATCTTTATTTTCATTTAGTATTTAATTTTATAAATCTTTAATAATTTTATAGACGATGAAATTGTTACTGAAATTGATAAAACACTTTTAAAAACTAAAATATTGCTCCAGAGTCTTAAGGAAAGGAACATTGAGAATAACAAACTTATAAACAAATAGTCCTTAAATAAAAAAGAAATATAATAAAAAATAATCCAGTAAAAATTCAGTTTAATTTGTGTTTTTATTTATATTGAATTGAAATTTAATATTATTAGTCAAGAAAATTAACAATTTCACAATTTTTTTTTCGATACAAAATCGAGCTTCAGGAAGCAATTGTAGTTGAGCTTATCTAAAATTCATTTGATTAATTCCTAAATGAAATATTGAAAGGATGTCTTTAATTATTTTTTGTGAGTTTTTGTCAGTAATAAGTCCTTAATAAAACCTGCATCATAAACTTAATTATATATTTAAAAATATTTAAATTTTTGTTTTATCAATAATTTAATATTTAATTTACCCATTAATCAAAATTTCCAAGACTTTAAAAAGGACTTCTTATTTTCTCTATGATTTCTGTGAATATACATACCAGTCTATGTAAGTGGATTCCAAGTTGATTCAAAAATGAGCTCATTTATATATAGGAGAGCTAAACTTTGAATTAACTTTGTATTTCAATTTGGAATTATTTTAGAATCAACTGATGTTTCATTATTAAACAAATTTTGGATTCAATATTTTGATTCAATTGAAATACAATTATGATACACATTTCTACATCAATTTGGAATCGGAAATGTTTTATCAGAATGCTTCTTTAAGGGACATTATCATATGAAATGTAATTTTCGTTGTAAGTCGCCATTGCCAAATATTTTGTGATAGTTTTCATTTCTATTTGGGCTATAAATGAATTGTCGATAGGGAAATTGCATCTAGCGATACTAAATGAACTGAATTTACATTATTATCTTTCGGAGAAATAACATCGACAAATTTAAATAGTGGAAGTAGTCCAAGAAAGTCAACTTCATGATGAAAATTTGGTCATTTTTCATATGCCGAACTAATAGAATTCTTATAATATCTGATGATTGAGTTTCCGAGTGAATTATTAGTTTTTGATGTTGGAAAAATCATAGATTTATGTTAGCTTTCCTTTCGTAAATACGAGAAATATTTCGGAAATCATTTATCGGTAAAAGAATTTATGATAACATGAAATTTTTACATTTTTCTATATGAAGATTAATAGAGTTTAGTTAACAGCACACGTCACATTTAACCAATAACTTGTGAATATGATAAATTCAATTACCATTTTACTTGTGATATGTAATACCAGAAATAAGAAAATTTCGTATGCAATTACTGAAGTTCAGCAATAAATCTTTATGGTAATTTATATATGCCATTCCATTATCAATTTTTATAGGTTTTTTGGTTCTTCAATTTTTATAAAGTGCCAAGTATAAAAAGGATTAGAATAAAATTCATCAATATCTTGCCATTTTGTTGAAAATAAGTAATTTTGCAAAAATGACAATAAGCGAATGGTAAAATTCACTAACGCCAAGATATTGGGGCTCAACTCAGTATGGAGTTTAAGATTGGGAACAAGATTCGTATTAAAATATTAAATGGAACGGAAGCATCAATTACTGGATATGAACGGGAACAATGTTTCATCATTAATTACTGTCAATGTAACCTAAGGAAAAACCTTCATACAATTGCACTAGCCATTATTTATATTCGTTGGAAAAATAATATTTTTTAGTCTGTGTATTTAAAGGATACTAAGAGTGGACACGGGACGAAATTGTCTGATTTAGATACTGTGATATGTAAAACGGATAAAAAACATTAAATTTTGAATTATTTTTGAAATGGCAGCTTCATTAAAAAATTTAAAATTTATTTAAAGTTTTTAAGGATCAGTAATTAAAAATTATCAGTAATTAAATATTTAATTATTAGAACTAATTTAATTTAATTAAACCATTCGAAATTAGTTTAGTTTTAGAATATAATTTAAATTTTAGCTAAAATTAAATATTAATTTGGTAATTTAAATTTAAATGAACCAAATGTGTAGCTAATTATATTAAATTTTTAATGAATCCATTCAAGAGTATTTATACTGAATTTTGAAAATAAGAAGTTTATTGTGATTTTCGAAATTTTCAAGTTAACGTATCATAAAATGAAGTTCTTACATATTCAAGTATTAATCTTTGCTATCTTTGGTAACAAAAATTGAATTTTTGTATTGTTAGTTAAATTTAATTCAAATATTTTTTTTTTCTATTTTAGCTATATCGTTTATTAGTGCTACTCCTCAAGATGGTTAGTAAAATTTTTATTTCGAGTTAATATTAGAATAATTGTTGCGTTCTACTTGATGGACAAAGAATTGATTTGTCTGAAACGTTTTCAAGGTCTGGGAATCCGAAAATTCAATAAAAAATATTCAATTGTACGCGAACGTAAAATTTGCATATGTGCAGCTATATTTTCTAGTCCCACTTGTCAGATTTGGCACACAGTTCAGTCCGATTTCATCCTAAAAGATGGAATTATTACTTTTAGTTGGACCATGTTAGAACTTCGCGTTTATATGCGGAACCGTGTGTTTTTGCTCCAAGGAAAAATTTCAAGAAAATTTTATACCTCAGAAGTTCAATGCTCTACACCTACATCATACAGTAATTGTCAACCAATGTCAATGATATTTCGCACACAAGTTGGTGCTCTACCAAATTGGTAGTCGGTAGGTTTACTGGGTTCATCGGAAAGTAATATATGAACAGCTTAGTTTCAAAGAAATTTTACATACATGTTACTTTTCCAATTTAATTGGTGCTCGTGTCTTAACGGGCTTCTTGGATAGGCAGTTTTATTTTATAAATTATATATAATTATATGCCTAATGCCAAGTAATTATAATGCGATTTCAATATAATTTAGTCAGTAACTTTATGGGGTCCATACTAATTTTTTTGATTTATATATTTCATGTGTTCTAGATATTGATAAATTCAATGCAGAAGTTGAAAGACTTAATGCAGAAATGGCTGGATTCGGAGTAAAGGCAAAAATTCCACCAATAGAAAAACCTGCAGATGATCCTCCTGCAAATGATTACTAACAGCTGTTAGTAATAATTTTAGTTAAATATTTATAATTAAAATTATTATTTTAAGGAACGAATCAGCATTTAAATTGATTTACTTCAGAACAACAAAAATTTAAACAAATTGTCCTTAAATATAAAACAAATTGTCCTTAAATAAAGAAAAATATAATTAAATGTAATCAGCAAAAATTTTATTTATTGCATTTTTATTTATATTTTACAGAAATTAATAAACTAACAAAATTAGTGCATTATTAAAAAAATCGAGGTTTAGAAAAATATGATAGCTAATTTGAATATTGAACTTATTTATGCAAGGCATTTGGTTAATTCCTAAAGAAAATATTGAAAGGAAATCTTTTTTATTTTTATTTGTTTTGGAAGTTTTTTTAGTAATAAATAATTACTGAAAAAATTAGTAATTATTTCAGTAATATAAATTATATTTAAAAATATTAAAATTTTTATTTTGTCAAAAATTTAAAATTGAAACTAAATATGAGAAATATTTCTGAAATCTTTTATATGCCAATGAGATTACTACATTTTATAAATGAAAATTAACCCTGGATTCATAATGAGATGAACACAACTGAGCTCAATTCACGAAATTCACGTGCTATAAATCCAAGCATTGACTTCATTTTATTAATTTTTTATTGATATGCAGCTTACAGTTCAACTGCTTATCCAAATTAACTCCTTAAGTCTAACAATTCATCAACGTTCACTAATTTTTTGTATCTGAATTGCAGATACTTTTGAATACGTTTTAGCACCATCAAAACAAAAATTCATCAATCTTTGTATCAAATTAGTAATGCTAATTTAATTATTAGGACTTAATATGGAGTTTAAGATTGGGAACAAGATTCGTATCATAATATTAAATGGAACGAAAGCAACAAGTACTGGATATGAACAGGAAAAATGTACGATCATTAATTACTGTCAATGTAACCTAAGGAAATACCTTAATTAAAGTGGACTAGCCATTATTTATATTCGTTGGAAAATTAATATTTTTTAGTCTGTGTATTTAAAGGATACTAAGAGCGAACACCGGACGAAATTGTCTGATTTGGATACTGGTGATATGTAAAACGAATAAAAAACATCAAATTTTGAATTATTATTAAAATGGCAGCTTCACTAAAAAATTTAAAATTTATTTAAAGTTTTTAAGGATCAGTAATTAAAAATTATCAGTAATTAAATATTTAATTATTAGAACTAATTTAATTTGATTAAACCATTCGAAATTAGTTTAGTTTTAGAATATAATTTAAATTTTAGCTAAAATTAAATATTAATTTGATAATTTAAATTTAAATGAACCAAATGTGTAGCTAATTACATTAGAATTTGTAATGAACCATTCAGTAGTATTTAAACTGAATTTTAAAAATAATAAGTTCATTGTGATTTTAGTAATTTCCACGTTAACTATCACAATAATGAAATTCTTACATATTCAAGTGTTAATCTTTGCTATTTTAGGTAACATAAATTTGATTTTTGTATTGTTAGTTAAATTGAATTCAAATATTTTTTTTTCTATTTTAGCCATATCTTTTATTAATGCTGCTCGGAAACGAGGTTTGTAAAATCTTTATTGTGAGTAGTTATTAGAATAACTAGAAGTGTTACGTTGGACTGCATGCACAAAAAATTGGTTTGTCTGAAACCATTTTTTTTGTGCATTTTCGAGGTCTAGGAGTCCGTACAGGGTACGCGTACGCAACATATGCATATGCACAGGAACATTTTTCTTATGCAAGTTGATTTAGTTATTTGCAGTCGGTAGGTTTAGTGGGTTCATCGGAAACTTATAATATGAGCAGCTCAGTTTTATGTTATACGTAGAGTACGTAATTAAATTTCAATGAAATTGTGTACACACTTTGGATTCTCCTTGAAGTTTGTAAAATATGGGATCCGTATCTTGAGTGGGTCCATGCTAAAATTTTACGATTTATATTATATATATCTCATACTATAGCTAGAGCATAGTAATTATTATCCGATTTCTAATTTAGTTGGCACCTATAAAATTTAGGTTCGGGAATTTCAGTGGGTCCCTATCTAAATTCTATAAAATATATTATAGGTGAAATTTTTCAGAAAATACTCTTTGTCACAAACATTCTGTTAATACAAAACGCTGACGTTGGATATAAATCACTGTTTAAAACCTAACTACCAGTTACTTGCAAAGCCTTATATTTAACAGCTTAATTTTTTTGAATATTTTTTTGGAATAATTCTTAAACTCTGAATATAGACAATGCAAAATATTTAATCCAGACTGAAATTGATAAAATCAATGCAGAAATTGCAAAACTCAATGCAGACATAGCAAAATTCGGAATAACGTCAAAAATCTCAACACTACCAAAGCCTAATGCAGAAAATACATGAAATTGAAAAAAAGATGTTAGTAATATTTTTTAGTTAAATATTTATAATTAAAATTATTATTTTATAGGGAACGAGTCAGCGTTTAAATTGATTTACTTGAGAACAACAAAAATTTAAACAAATTGTCCTTATAAATAACATAAATTGTCCTTAAATAAAGAAAATATAATTAAATGTAAAGAACAAGAATTTTATTTATTGCATTTTTATTCATATTTTACAGAAATTGAAATTAAATTTTATTTGTTATTGTCATCGAAATTAATAAATTAACAAAATTAGTGCATTATTAAAAAAATCGAGGTTAAAATATTATAGCTAATTGAATATTGAACTTATGAATACAAGGCATTTGGTTAAATCCTAGTGTTTTATTCACATCTACTACGAAATCAGCTCCAGCTGATATAAATTATATTTAACAAATTAAACAAATTTAATATTAATTCAATAGCAAAATATTTATTAAATTAATTCACATTTTGACGAATTTATTTATAATCACAACATAAATTCACTTTGGCGATCTAGTTTTTTCACAGCTTTTTAAAATTTTAATATTTTAAAGTTGGGTAAGTTTAATTTAGTGTCTAGTTGCGTTGCATTGCTGACTTTGCATTGTGAATAGAAAGTATTATTTTCATATAGTTTAACTATACTCCTAATTCTATTATTACTTAATTCTGTAACTTTGAGTTCAGTTTCGGTAACATATTGTGTGTATTATGAATCCAGCAAAACGGAGTTTAACTCAAAGCCCACGTCACAGTATGCAATTACTGAAGTTTAGTAATACAACTTTGTTATAATTTATGTATTTCATTCCATCAATAATTTTTATTTTTGGTTCTTCAATTTGATCAGGAAAGTTTTTGCAGTTTTACGAGGAGTTAGAATAACTAATAATTATTGCATTGGACTTAATAGATTGTAGTATTTATTATCTGATTCGAGAAATTTGGCATACATGACAGTTTTCTTATGTAGTTTGTGTATAAAATTTGAATTTGGCAGTTCAGTGGGTCAATATTCCAATTATATTTTATTATACATCTACTCTACATCATACAGTAATTGTCAATGATATATTCTAAAAGAGGTTGATTTAGTTAACTAATTGGTGCTTCTGAAATTTGGAATTTCTACCATCAAAATCCATGAGTAGCAAAAAAAAATTGTTTGGGAAAATTAACATAATTTAGTCCATAAGTTTAATTAATATTTCGTTAGTAATTTTAGTAATTTCATCCTAAAATTATTTAAATATTAATTGCTATAATGCGTTACTTAATTCTTACTCAGGAAGTCTAAAATTTAATGAAAGTAGAATTGTGTGGTTATAATATGACAAACGGTCTATATTCTAATTCTACTGAATTAAATTATTAATAAACGAATTCCATAAATGATAACGTGTATTCAACTCCTCTTACTCTACAAGCTAGAAAAAGATTACAAGAAAATTTATCAATTTCTTGCCATTTCGTAGAAAATCAGTAATTTTGCAAAAATGACAATAAGAGAATGGATAAATTCACAAACGCCAGGATATTGGGACTCAGTAAGGAGTTTAACATTGGGAACAAGATTCCTATCAAAATATTAAATGTAACGAAAGCATCAATGGCTGGATATGAACAATAATAATAAACGATCATTAATTATTGGTCAATGTTACCTAAGAAAATACCTTAATTAAAGTGGACTTAAAGGATACTAAGAGTGGACACCGGACGAAATTGTCTAATTTGGATAATGTAAAACGGATATAAAACATCAAATTTCGAATTTTTTCGAGCTGGCATTTCGAAAACTATTTAAAATATTATGCACCATTTTCTTAAAAAGTTAAAGTTTATTTAAAGTTTTTAAAAATTGTAATTAAATATTATCAGTAATTAAATATCTAATTATTTGAACTAATTTAATTTGATCAGACCATTCGAAATTAGTTTAGTTTTAAAATATAATTAAAATTTTAGCTAAAATTAAATATTAATTTGGTAATTTAAATTTAAAGAACCAAATATTTTTCTAATTATATAAAAAAAATTTAATGAACCATTCAGTAGTATTTAAACTGAATTTTGAAAATATGAAGTTCATTGTGATTTTAGTAATTTCCACGTTAACTATCACATAATGAAATTCTTACATATTCAAGTGTTAATCTTTGCTTTCTTAGGTAACAAAAATTTAATTTTCTTAAATTGAATTCAATTAAATTTGCTTTCTATTCTAGCACTAACATTTGCAAATCCTAAACCTCAAGGTTAGTTAAATCTTTATTTTTGTTGAGTATTTTATTTAATAATTCTTAAACACTGAATATAGACGATGTACTTGCGCTTATAGACGCAGCAATTGATAAAATCGATGAAGAAGAGGCTCAATTGGGATATATTCGAAATATGCGAAAAAATTTAAAAAGATGTTAGTATTATTTGCTAGTTACATATATTTATAATTAAAATTATTATTTTAGGGTAGGGCACTAATCAGCATTTAAATATGATATAGATTTACTTGAGAACAACAAATATTTAAACAAATTATCTTTAAATTTTTAAAAAAATATAATGAAATTTAATCAGCAACAATTTTATTTAAATACGATTTATATTTTACGGAAATTGAAATTAAATTTTATTCTTAAATGAATTTGATGAATCCTTGAATAAAAGATTGAACAGAAATCTTAATTTGTATGATTTTTTTCTGTTATAAGAGCTACACAAAACCTGATAAATATTTGGAATGTGAACATAATTAAGAAAAATTAATTTTTATATATAAAACTTGGTTTTGTATCAGACAATTTAATAAATTTTCACCAAAATCAAGTTTTATTGCCATTTTCAAAATCATTAATTGAAAATTTAAGGATCAACTACAGTGAGCATGTGTTAGCTTCAACCATCTGATAATCTAGATAGGGCCTATGATATGACCGTATGGAATTTATACAATAATCGGCAATTCGTGTAGTTTTAATCTCATTTCGTTAACCTATACCGTTCGCAATTTTGAAAGGTATCTTTTATTTATTTGAATAAAAATGAACTTTAACAAATAAAAAAAAGGATGCCTCAATTTTAATCCTTGAAATGGAAACACCAGTTTTCTTAATGACAAGTTGTTTTTATTTCCGTGTTTGGTTTAAACCTTTAAATTCTTGAAAATAAATTGTGTCGGGTACTGCGTCAAGATAGTCATAAGTTTATTGTATAAGTGAAAATTCCTACTTCTAATGGAATCATAAAACGCTGGCAGTGGTTCTTATGATATTTTTTTTTTCTTTCAAAGTTAAATCAAAACTTTCTTAAGTATATTACGGGCAAACCAAAGTGTTGGTATCCCAATGAGGTTGAATAAGTTAGGGTTCGATGTCATATGTCGAATGTTATTAAAAAATTTGATTTCCATAAATTTTTTGTATGTTTTATAATGTGATGAGTTATAATAAAATTATCAATTTAAGATAACTTCCATTTGAAATTCTAAATTAGTGTATGGCACATACCTAGACCCAAGTCAGGATTGCCACATTTATAATAATTCATAATAAATTAAGTTAAATAAGAATTACTGTCGGAAAAATGTACTTAAATTCGAGAAAATGAGAAAATGATGGACATTGCGTAAGTTAAACCTGTTTAGTATTGTATAAGCAATAGGTCCTATATCTTATTGTTCACCACACTAATAACTAATATTACAATTAACTTGTAGTATTTTTAATGCCCTGTGGTTAAAATATATTTAAAGTTTTCAAAGATTGGAAATATAATAAAAAACTTAATAGAAAATATTAAATTTAATATTATCAGTAATAAAATATTTAATTATTAGAAATAATTTAATTAGTTCTAATGTTAACCATTCGAAATTAGTTTAGTTCTAGAATATAATTAAAATTTTAACTATTATTAAATATTATTCTAATTTAAATAATTCAAGTTAATGAACCAAATGTAACTAATTAACAAATCTTTTCGCAGTATTTAAATGTGATTTCTGACATTATAATTTTTAGTTCAATTTTCGCCATTTCTCGTTAACATTGACAGAATGCAGTTTTTACATATTCAAGTATTAATCGTTACTTTCGTAGGTAAAAAATTTGATTGTTTTATTGTTGGTTAAATTTAATGCTAAATTTATATATTTATTTTAGTAGCATTAATTAATACTTTGCCGCTATCAGGTTAGTAAAATCAAGAACTCTGACTTCTTTTTATATAGTAAAATATACTTAATAATTAATAATTTACATTAAATAATAATTCCTAAACAGTGAATATTGATGAGGAAGCTGTCACCAGAATACTTGAAGCAATTGCAAAAGAGGTTAGTAATAGTTGATTATATAAATGTATATACGATCAATTATTATACTAACTTCAGCCAACATTTAGATTTGATAGTTACCCAGAAAATCTAAAAAAATAATTTCTTTAAATAATAATGTAATATCTGAAAATATGTAGCTATATAAGTAAGAAAAATAAAGAAAGATATAAATTTTTATTTATATACTAAATAAGTAATTATTTACGGAGTAATTATTGCTAAGTAGTGTTTATTTTCTAGTGTCATTTGATTGAATAAATTTAATTCTAATAGTAACCATTCGAAATTAGTTTAGTTTTAGAATATAATTAAAATTACTTTAGTTCAATATTCACCATTTCTCATTAACATTATACAGAATGAAGTCACTTCATTTTGTCAATGTTAACGAGAAATGGTGAATATTGAACTAAATACTTTGACGGAGTTGAAAGAGCATTTAATATCGTTTATTTTGAGCACACATTAAATGATATTATAAATTCAAAATATAATTAACTTCGTACAAGCATCACAGTCACTGGTAATTCCAGCTTTATGCAGAAGAAGTATTGATTTGAATGTAATTTGAATAGTGTATCTCTTAAGATAATGAATAAAGTGTTTATAAATTGTGTTAAAAATATTTATTATTAAATGTTTTATGTTCTAACTAAGTTTAATAAAAATATAGCTTGTTAGAAAAACAAGAAACATAAGCATTTTATTTATGTTCTGTCAAAATTTTAATATTTAATATATACATACTAGGAAAATTTCTTAATGTATTAATATAATTGGTATCATTCAATATGACAATAACATACAACATTTTTCTACCAAACTATATTGAGCTTAATCAATATAACATTTAGTTAATGAAGGACTTTGATCAATAATTATATTAACAAATTAACCATTTTTACCCCATTGAATTAATTCCATTACATAAGATAATACAAAACATAATTTAGATATATTTAAAATAACTACTTAATAATCAATGTTGCTGACACTAAAAACATGTGAGTTCATTATATTTCACATTTAAATATCCAATGAGTTCATCAAATAAAAAAAAAACTAATTTATTCCCAATTACAAATAAATAATAAAATAAATCTGATAAATCTTTTTTGTCTTATTTACATATAAATGGGTGAATAATCAATAAGCATGCAATTCGTCGTCCCTGACTTAAAAATATTATTTAAAATAAATAATATTAATTATTTTACATTACAGATTACAATATTTCCCTTGTTATGATCATAAACTAAATATGAGGGAGAAAAATGAAGTTTTGTTCATATCTAAACCTCAAAAAACAATACTTCTTATGCATAAACCTGGAATTACAGCGTTGACCCAATCGTTCCTTACAATAAATCTTATATTTTAAACTAAAAATATACTTAACGATTGATTAAAACGATTTAGTCGTTTTGGTGATTCATTTTGTACACTTATTGATTATTCACCCATATATATTTTAAATGATTAGGTGTTTTGTAGCGATATAAAAAAAAAGTGCTAACAGTGAGGAGAAAAAACTCATTGTTAGGAGGATCAACAGTGGTTTATGTTCAACAGTGTTTTGTAATTAACCATTACCTTCGTAATTTCACATATTTTTAGATACATTATACATATAAATGTATGTATTATAATTAGAAATTTTATTTACCTGATGCAAATACAAAATGGCTGAATATAAAAAACAAAATCTTTAAATTTCTATTCACAATAATACAAAAACAAAAGACTATTAATTTTCACTTTCAAAGAAAATTATGCAGATATTTTTATAATTTCCATTATATTAATATAAAATTGTAAATATATTGTCCTTTTTATAATAATTAACACTTTATTTTAATATTTTTTAAATTTAAATTTTTGTAAAATAAATTTTTGACATACAAAAAAAAAAAAACAATCTGAAATTTTTCATTTCGATGGACATTTTTAAAACTATATTAAATACGCGAAAACTCGGAAAACTTAAATTTTTTAAAATATTTGTAGTTAATAATTATTTAAAAACATTTATTTAATAATATATTTAATGTTTAAAAAGGTATAATATTATTTTTATTAATTTTAATTAATTTATTGCACTACCAAGTACCCAAACGTCAAATTTCGCGCCCTTTTTTTGGAATAATTTTTTAATCCATTTAATAATATTTAGACACACCTCTTTTTCTTAGTTTAAATTTAATTGTCGGTGTGTAAAGATGTTTCGGTACTTGTTAGTGAATTAATTAAATAAAAATTAAAAAAATAACATTTTAACTTAGTAAACAATAAATAAACAATAAAATAAATGTTTTTAAATATAATTATTAAATACAAATGTGTTAAAAAATCTGAGTTTTCCGAGTTTTTCGCGTATTTAAAATCGTTTTAAAAATGTGGATCGAAATTGAAAATTCAGATTATTATTTTTTTGTGTGTGTAGAAATATTTTTTAGTGGATTAAATCGTTTAATAATTAATTTTTCAGTGCGGTTGTGAAAACAATTCCAAATTTTTTTTTTTATATATAGCTAATTAGCCATTTTGAATGAGCTTCCTTAATCATATTAGTATTAGGTAAGTTATAGTAAATATTTTTTATCATTTTCTTAAAATTTCCAATTTATTTTCATAATTTTCTTAAATTCTATTTAATTTTTTTTGCAATAATTTTAACATTTTCTTTAATTTTGTATAGTTTTTTAGCTTATTATTATGATAAATACTACTATAAAACAATTCTTCACAATGCATTTTTTATGTCCTCTTTTGGGTCTGCCATTCTAATATAATTTTCTACAGAACTAATGACAAATATTATAATTTTAGGGCTAACAATAAATCATTTAATGTAAAGTTTAATATTAAATGTGTGTAATTTAATATAAAACTACCTATGTATCTAACTTATATTGCTAGGTAAGTCATTGTACATACTTTAAAGGATTCGGAATCCTGGTCACGAAAGTGGTGTCCATTTTCTATTCGATTTTGATAATATAAAATCTTATGTTCTTCGAATTATAATGACTGACAAATTAATTGATTTGGACACCATTAGAAAAATCAGAAGGTTTTAGGTTCGAATTTAAATATTTTAAGTTCAGTATGTTACAAGCAAATTTGTAATTTAAAAGGAGGAATCGAAAAATTTGGCATCTCCTTCCTTAAAATATTAGAAGCGTTTAATAGAAATGGTAGAATTTAATAGTAACACACTAGTTGAACCATTAATATAATCTAACATTTTACGATTAGTTAAATATAGAATAACTCATAAAGTCTGGTCGGGAAGTCCGGTAATTTTTGTCTGAACACCTTAAAGCTATTAACTGCTATACCTTAGTCAACACATGCATGGGTCACGAATCCAGCATTTGCAATAACGTAAATTACAAAACACTGTTGGATACAAATTACTGTTGAAAATAACTACAAGTTATCTGCTAAGGTACCCCTAATTTTCAGCTTTTTTTCATTTGTTCTTTTGGGATGACAGAGGCTTAACCTGTTTTATAATTTCATTATTTAAATAAATGGAAATTATTTATTAAAATTTAATATACGTAATTTTTTTGTGTTTATTAGAATTTATAAAATATATAATTAAATTTTGATATAATCAATTTTACTAGTTTTTACATTTTAATTGATTGAAAATATTTCTACGATATTGGCTGATGTTATTGTTATAAATTGCGATGTTTTTATTTAATAAAAATAAATAAATAATATTGAAATTTTTGATTTTATTGAATTATTTTTTAACATTATAGTGTTACGATAAATTTTACTACTGAATAATCAAGGAATTTGTCATCAGAATATTTCTTGTTTATATTATGTAAATTTAAATATAATAAAATTTTGTAGCTAATTTATGAGATCACGATTAAATTAAAATCACGATTCACTTTTTCATTAAATCATTACAAAATAATTTTATTGACAATTCGTTTTAAAAAGGACCTGAATATCTAATTTTTGGTCATCGTATTAAGGATTTTGTGATCAATTTATAAAAACACATTTTGGATGAAAAACTGAAACATGACAAAATCTCATATAGTTTCTTCTTTATCAATATTTGAGGATCCACATAATGCTTCCAATACAGTGGCAATCAAAATAACTTCTTCTTTATCAATCTAGTTCATGAAAACTTCCTTAAAATCTGATTACTGTCCATCTTCTTCAAATCTTCTACATATGACTAGGTCCTATTTGAAGCTGATAGCATCACTAAAGAAATGTAACATTGGGAATGCATGAAACGAGTACAATAACAAAACAAGAAGTATGAATAGTTTGTGTATCAGATATAAAATAGATTTATGACATTCTTTCTTAAGTTTTACGGAATTGGATGTTTTAAAACTTTAATGCATCATTCATTAAACTTCGGTTTCCATTTCTCAATTGATGATGGTCTATTTTAAATAAGTATATAATTTAATAAAGTATAGTGATTTGACCCTAATCTTTAGTTAAGACAATCTTAATTGATTATTGATTAAATACTTTATTAAGAACTGGAAGTCCGGTGTCAATTTGATATTTTCTGTAATATTTACCAATATGATTGTTTAGCACAATTACACTATTTTGGTTAACTAATTATTATATTTCAGCAATCATTATAAAAATATATATTTATGACAAATTAAGCCTTATAAATATATAGTTCAAAAAATATAAATTTGACACTACCTAAGTGCCATCTATTTGTAAAATCTAACTACGCAATTTCTCTCTAATATCATTTTTTCCTATAAATTGTCAACCCACCTAAGAAATTCCATCATTATAATAATAAGAAATTATATTAAAAATTAAATTAGATTTACTAAATTCAACTAATAAATCATTAGTCATTTTTGTCTTATGTGACACTTGTACTTACAAAAAGTAAAAAAATAACACTTTTATTTGGAGTTAAACAAACTTTTGCGCGACTTCGGAATAATAGAAGAATTTATATTTTTTTATGTGAATGTAGGAGTAAGAATTTATTTACAATTGTCATAACTGGCGAATGGCCTTACAAGGTATTTTTTTTGATTCATATTTACAAAATATAAGAGACAAGATTATAAGAATTATTGATATGCTAATTTTAGAAGAAAAAAAAATTAGATTTTTTTTTGTTCTAAATTTACAAGAGTATAAAAAACAAGAAAAACAATTTATCTTGAGTGAAATACTTAATTGGTATGATAAAGAAAAAACTACAAAATATTTAAAATATTTTATCATAAATTAATTAGATTTTGTGTGTGCGGATTTATGATTAAATATAGAAATGAAAAATGTAATTTATATACGCAAATTATTTTTGAAAAACAAGTTTAAATTAATTTTATTGTATAGGTGAAAAAATCTTGATATTATGTAAATTTTGGTATTTATTCAATTTCTTTAATAATTATGAAGGGAAATCTACTCTAATTCAACTCACGTTGTAAGATTAGGCAATAGAGTTTTAATAAAAATATTTTATGAGACGCACAAGCCGGAAATAAAAAGAGACATAATTGTATGAGGAATTTAATACGTGCGAAAAAGAACAGCAAATTATGATTTTCTCAGGAATAGTTGTGTTTGTGTTGTCACCAAAATGGTGGAGATAAATTTTATGTTACCCATAATTATACTAATTAAGTACTTGAGTAAATTGTATCATTTGTAGAGAACTTAACAAAACGCTGGAAACCAGTTTGGCGTCAATTCTTCAAACTACACGATTAATGAAATATTGAAATATTATAATTTATGTGGACGGGGTGGCGTTGGTTGATGGTTGTGAGTTGTGAGTTGTATAACCAAAATGACATTTCTTGACCAATTTACAATGTATGGGCAGTGTTAGAATATTTATCAAGGATATGTAAATATTTCTAAAGGCAAAATATAAAAGTATTACCATTGGCAAAATATAATTGCATCCAGTCGTGTAATCTTTAGAAAATGCTCAACTATAGTTTCGCGATTGAACTATTTATAATATGTATATGAATTTTGCTAATAAAAATTTATGGTTAAACTAATATTTTCAATTTTCACTATTAAAGTAGTAACCGAAATGAAAAAGAAGAACTTTTCTTATAAAAACCTTTTAAAGTTTTTTTAAATTCTTATAATATTTTCGATTATAATCAATCATTTAATACCACTTGCCATAACCTAAAATATAATTTCATTTTATGTATAATATTTTTCTTGAGGTGATATATTATTTTTACGACCATTTAACGTTAAAACTCTTTAATATTCAATTCACTTAGAAAATTCAATTACCTTAAAATTGTTTCTATTAAAAAGCAACTTCCCCAAACTATACGTTAAATGAATTTTTAATGAATTTCCGTACAAAAATTTAATTTTATAAGTTTCCATCTCATCAAATTAACTCAAACACGTCAATTTTAATTTAATCTTTTTAAAAAGTATATTTAACTTAAAGCTATTTCTCAAGTAATTGTCATTTTAATATTTCAAATACATTTAAAATAAAAAATATTATAACTAGAAAAAATAGTAACCACTAATTAATAAACCAAAGTTGTAAATTTATTAGTACAGTGCAGTAAATTATCAAAATTTAATTAAAATTCTGGAATATTTAAGATAAAAGTTCAAAATGAACAAGTTGAATGCCTGAAGTGGATGGTATTACCACTTTATTCTACGATGTATTCTGAATAAACTAATAATGCTGCTAATTATAGAAGTAGCAGTCAATCTGCTAAAGATAAAATTCATATAATTTTTCAATTAAACTTTTTGCTATAACGCTGCGGTTAATGGATGTTCGTTTTTGAATTTTATATTTCTGAATAAATTTTATTATGCCAGTAAGCTGCCAAGGACTCTATTTCTCTAACATATTTACTTATAATAAATGACTTCTATACATGAAATTAAAATAATAATAATTATAAATTAAAATATATTTTATATTAATAATTACTTTAATTTGTTTTAATTTTCAATGTCAAATTAAATATTAAATGTGGTTTTATTTAATTTTATTGAAACTATTTTTTTTTGCTCTTGTCACAGAAAGTTTTAAATAATTCGTAATGATTTTTATCACTTAAAATATCAATTGGTATATGAACTATTTGAATTCTTAAGCTCTTTCATGCTGGGTGCCATTAGCCATAATTATTTTAGTAGTTTAATTCAAGTTTTATCGATAAAACTTTTATTTATCAAATATATTTAGTTGGTTGGTTGTTTTGAGTGGAGGGAGACTACAAAGACCTCCATTTATCTAGATCACAAGGACCTGTTATACACTATGCCGTTAGCTTCCTATTAAAAAAACGTTAGCCCATCCTACCTCTATCATGAAGGCCACCAAATTATGCAGTATTACTTCACCCTTGCTAGTATGTATAACAATTTTCTATGAATATAATTGCAATTTTTAACATTATAATAAAATTTTTAATTATATATAATTATGAATTGTTTATTGAAACGAAAACGAATTAATTATAATTTTTATATTTTTATATGCAATTAAATTTTATTATACAAATTTTATTAATATTTATTTACCATATTTACCATAAATAGAAAATTCAAAACGTGCAATATTAAAATAATATTAATTATATTAAATTTTATTATATATTTTTTCATTAAACCTTATTTGGTGTAAGCGAACCAATTAAATTATTCATAGGTGGCAACAAAACGAATAAAAATCGTGAAAATATACTTAAAAAAAAAAGTTGATAAAATTTCTTTTAAATTTTTCTCACTAGCTATTATTGTTTCTAAAATATATTTTCAATAATGGCTTTCAATGTTAAACTTAAGTATTGATTATACGTATTCCATTATGTCCATGTACCTGACAAATAATCACCTTGTAACCTAGATTTTAATTAAACATGATTACACATAAAAAATGAATTCAATTTTATTAGATAAATTCTGTTCATGTCTTTTAAATGATCGCGTGCTCGAGTAACTCTTCGTAATTTTTTTTTTGGAAATAGTTTCTCTACTAATCCAGACAATGCAAGAACAAAAAAATGTAAAATTTTGACGTTGCAATAGTGAAAATCACTTGTTTTTCTGAATTTTGACATTTCTTTAAAGTTTCTGTCAAAAACTTTATGTTTCTTATAAAATTTTTGGAACATTTAATTTAATTTCTGTCAAAAAGTTCTTTGGCAAGACAAATAATATTTATTAATAAAATTAATTTTTCATTATAAACAGCCTTAATAGTTTTTCTAATTCCTCTCGGTAGGGATCGCTTAAAATTTTATATTAATTTGAACATTTTTGATGTTTTCTTTTTTTAACCAAAAACTTAGCTACTAGTGTTGACTCGAGTTGAGTTTATTTAGAAGCATTACGTAAATATGACTTTAAAAACATGCACGATTATGTTCTTAAATTTCTTTCACATTCTTTTGGCTAATCTATTAACTTTCTAAATATCATTTCAAATCAACTAGAACTTTCAAATAGACAATAATTATAGGGAGTATTTATTTCTATTTAGTTAAGCAGCTAGGAAATAAATTGAATTGCATTAAATACTTAAAAACTTTTTTTTTTTTTATTTATTTATTTATTTGTATAATTTTTTTTTACTGTTTGCTGGCGTTTTGCTATCCACAAAAAAAAACAGCATTACACAAAGCTAACCATTTTACATCACGATTTTTAAATAGTTTTGTTGTTATATTGTCACTAATAGAGTATAGAACACAGTGACTTACATTATTGTTGCATCAATTAACGAAGAAGAAAGGCAACTTCTTTTAATGAATCGACCGAGTTTTATCGCTATACCAAGGTCTCGTTTAAAGACCATAGTAATAAAAATTTGTGCATTGAAACTTTTATTATTAGATTGTTGTTTTGAAGAGTTATGTGTAAAGTTAGTAGATTTGTTGTTTGATCTAAACCTAAACAAAGAATTTTATTTATTAGTTTTAATGTTTTGATAGTTATCTAAAAACATTTTCTTTTTTAGGATGTTTTGTAATGTATAATTTTAAATTTCCGTATTGAAATAAATAAAAAAGTTTTTGGTAAACATTAAAAAAATAGTGATAAAACTAAATTTCTTGTTAAAAATTTGATGATTACTATAATAGTATTTAAGAGATTAAGTAAAAGAATTAAATTTTTATGTCAAAAGTGAAGTATAATCAAAATGAATTCGAAAATTCATAATAAAAGCTTGTACAAAAAACGCATCTGTAAAACGACTTTGAATTTATTTCCAGCGTTTCGGTACGATTTTATATAATAATTGTATCATAATTTTGTTATATGTTCCTTTTTTTAAGTCTATTTTCTTCTTCTACAATGTAACTCTTCAATTCATTGTTGGTTACATTGGAGTATCATTAACTATTTAGTAAACTAATAGCTATCGCATTATGGTTTTCATGATTGATTAACACTAGAAAACTCAGCCATAAACTAAATTTGATGTTTGTGAGTTTGTGTTATCCAGTCGTGACGATGTTATCTCAATATTAACGTTTATTGGAGTGGCAATTTGTATTTTTAACGATTTTGAAAATTTATAATGTCGAGCAAAATTTGACATCGCTTTTGAAATTATTGTCTGTTATAAAGTTATTGTAAACTAACAGAAAATATTATACTAGTATAACAATCACAGAATAACAGTTTCTGTAACTAATTGGACTGCATTTGTATTTTGTATTTCTTCTTCTTCCAGAATTAAAGAGTATAATTGTCAAATACCGAGACATAAAAGTTAAATCCGTTGGCCGAAAATGTAAAATATTATAAATTTTAAAATTATATTCAATTTTCATTTATTACGCATCTGTCACAATTTTTCGTAATATCGTAATATGTAAATTATAAAATTCTATCACGCTTACAACAAAATTGATATCATCATCAACCCGGACCATGTAAATATGTTAATCAATAAAAAATATTAATTATTTATTTTAAGTCGAGTTAATATAACAACAAATAAACTTAGGTAATTAAATAAATTAAATTTTATGAGTTTTTAAAAAGATGTCATACAAGTTTTTTTTAAAACAAGATTTTTTTTTCTTCAAATGTTGCTAGACAATCTGACTTAATGGCACACTTTTTCAGTCAACATAATATAATTAAAAATGTTATTTAAATTGTGCTGCCTATTAGTCAAATCTTTTATTTCTTATAAAACATTTACTTTCGGACAAAATCTTTTATTTTACTATTATTTTATTTACCTGCTTTTCAAAACGCTTAAGAAAGCATAGTAATAAAACGTGCGGAAATGTCAACTAAAAAAAAATACTTTTCTTTAAAAATATTGACTTCTTTTTATGTATTTTTTTTTTTACAATTTTCATTAAATAAAAGATAAATAAAAAAAGGTAAAAAAACTATTAAGAGGAAAATATTGTCTTCCCACACACAAAACATTAACATATTTTTTATGTTAAACTCTATCTATTACATCATTTTGGTGAATTATCGTAAATATAAATTCATTGAAATCTTTTAACATTGATGATTATTTATTTAGTAAAATTGTGCTTTTATGAATTTATTATATTAAAATTGATTTTATGATTTGGCATTAAAATTTGTAAATTCATAAAGACAAAAAATATGCTCATTAATGTTATTTCGATAATATGCGACGTAAATTTTAAGTAAAGATTCTAAAATATAATGAAACCGATTATAAGGTGAGCGACAATGCAGTAAATCTAATGAAATTTACGAAATTTATGATATATTTCTTGCATTTTTTATAACAGAAAGACTTGAGTAAACTCTATTTTTAATAACCTTAGATATAACAATATTAGCCAACCAATAAATCTCGATCAAAACTTGGACTATTGACATCGTAAATTTAGGCTAGATATTCCACTAATCCAAAACTAGCTAAAGTAAACCGCAATTATTAGGTGGGACCAATCAGCTGTTAATATTGAGTTTTAATATGCTTTTTCTAAGTTAATCTGCGATCAATATTCCTAGTTACTTAACGTTTGTGCTATGGTGTTGAAAAGTATAACTGAACACGTTTCTTTGTTAAGGGTAAAGGCGACGTATACACTTTTGTTTTCGTTCACTTTTATGTTCCATTTCTTCAACCAGTTGTCCTTTTCATTGAAGATGATTAGATACAATGAGTCCATTCGAATAAGCAGTAAATATGGAAGTATCATCTGTGAATGTAGACGTTAGAACCTGCTGATTTTGTGGTAGGTCTGATGTTTACAGTAGATACAACATTGGTCCAATTTTAATTAATCATTAAATTTGAATTGATCATCTTCTATATATCTTCATTATATAAAAAGTATTCGTGGAGTACGTTGCTGATAAACTCTGAAACTATTGGCCGATTGAGCTCAAAATTACAACCCAATGTTTACGACAATTTGCGCAGAATAAAAAAAAATATTTAAGTGACAAAATTATAAAAAATTCCTTCTATAAACAAACTCTTAAGTTTCAATTATTCAGTATAGTTTTAATAGGAAATTTATGTACGCAATTAATACAAACTTTTTCGACAAAATGTATATACAAAAAACCTTTTAAATGTCACTCTTTAAACATTAAAAAGTAGAAAATCGTTTATGTAAATAATAATAATAAGTAGAAATTTCTTTTTAAACATTTTATATTTAGTTTTCAATTGACATTACAATAAATGAACATTTTTCGATATTGTCTTTGTTATTTTTATAACTTAAAATGTCATTGAGGGCTTTTTTTGTGCAATTAATTAGGCAACGTTTAGTGTTTAGTGGAAATTTTACAAATTTAGAAAGTTTTAAGTAGTTAAATTTTGTAAATAATTGGGAATATTGAGAATGAAAACTGCGCTTAATAATAATCTTTTAAATCACTGTAAAACTAATTTTACTATTCAATGAGAATATTAAATTAATGTAAATAAAAGAAGAAAAATTTGTGATTTTCAATTTTCATAATAAAGTATTGGATTTTTTATTAAATAAATTTAATTTTCTTAAAATCAATCCTTAGATTGATGTCAATAGTGATACCATTGTCATGGATAATTAACTCTGAGTTTGTATTGAGTTATTTTTTTTACTAATTTGAAGGATTTAGTACTTGCTGTTTTTTCATACTGTGTATTTAAAAAAAACTCTACAGAACTTGGTTAGTCTGGCGAGTTTTAGGCACCAGGACAGTAAATATTCTATATGGTTTCAGCCTGATCTGGATTCATGTAGTTTTTATTTGTAAATTTTGACTAAATGCTGGGTAGACGAAGTCCAGCCTGATTGTTTCAGAATTTATGTAGCACTTTAGCACCGTTTTATTAACACACATTCTTGTGAACCCTAGCAAGTATGAAAATATTTTAAATCCATCTCGTGGCAGCAAGGAAATGCACTGTTTGGTTTACTGGCTAGATCGTTTAATTCATTAATATTGTATTTATCAAGAATGCTCTCTTCGCTATCAGTGGAAATGCTCAATTATTTCTTTTTCGTTGGGATACAGCTGATACGATTGCTTGTATAGACAATTTTATATATGGATAATATTTTAAATTCCTAATTGTATTTCAGCCCCAAATTAAATCAATGCAAAATCAATTGTACCATGTAGCAATATAAATATTGATCCATAATAATAATTATTATAAGTTTGACACTTGTCCTTCTTTCGTATAATTAATATTTCTTTAAAATATACTCTTAAATTATCTTAAAATTCACGATTTTTCGTAAGGTTAAAAAAATCCCACAAAATCTTAAAAATTGTATAAATATTTTTAAATCTGAAACATATTTTTTAAATCTAATGAAATATTGTCATTTGATAGGTTCTTTTTTTGTTTGTAGAGCTCTCTAAATCGTTAAATATATAAATACTGACAACAAAACTATTCACAACAAATATCACCTTAGTTCTTATATGTCACAAAGTCTTAATTAACCTAACAAAAAAAAAATATGAATGTTTTTATTAATGAAATTCTGTACGTGTTCATACATAAAATAATGAATCATAAAAAAATATGTTTTTTTTTTTTGGTTTAAACAAGGTTAATAATAAAAGCATCAAACTAAATAAGAGTATAAAAAAGTAAATTATTATTGTCAATTATGCCAATTTTAATATTAAATTCATTTAATCATTATTTTCAACTACTCAATTATATCAATGTTAATTTTTATGCTGCCAAATTCCATAAGATTATAAATAAAAAAACAAAAATTAATTTTTTTTTTCTGTTATTATCTTGTCAACATCACAACAACAAAGAACTCTGCTATACATAGATAAAAACATAATGAATAAAATAACATAACCTTGTCAAGGTCAACATACATTTAATATGATAGAGGCAGTGGTATGCAACATTTCTAGGCCTTTGGAACCATTCTACCTGCAGCTGTTTGTTATTCGATCTCGATGAACTTTATTTTTTAGAAAATTCTATTGGAAGTATAAATCAAACCCAACTGCGTGTCATATTCTGCATGTAATTTCAATATTTTCATAAAAAGATTTTTGTAGAAATATATAGCGATAGAGAACTCTAACAAATGTACGTAAAAAAACGGTGTCAAGTGCCAAATATCAATAATTTAAAGCCAAAAATTCTGAATTTCACTTTTCAAAAATTTTGTTACCAACAAAAGGATTTTAATGAATTTCATACATTAAGAAAATTCTACCTCGTTTTTTTAAATATTGGTTTCCATAAAATTTTTATAGAACCCAAGGGTTACGCGGAACACAGGTGGACGACCACTGTTATAGAGTATTAAAAATGTAATGCTCGAAAATTTTACAATATGAAATCTTTCTTTGAGAAGTTTTTATTTATGTATTTTTTCTCACAATTTATGTTGTGTTTTTTTTTGTGGTTGTTTTGGTTATAAATTATTATATAATTAGACAATGTGAAGACAAATGAAAATTCCAGGTAGTTTTTAAAATTCAATTATAAAACATATTTAAAAATAAAATAAAAAAATTATGTTTTGTTATTTGTCACGAAATCAAATAATATTTAAAATAGGTAAAAATTTATTAGATAAAATTGTGGTCTTTTTAGATTTTTGAATGAATGAAACTTTTGAAATACAAAATATAATAGTAAACCACTTACTTAATAAGAGATAACATAAAATGCTTTTTAAATACCAAACAATTTAAACTAAAGAAATATTTGATTTTTTTGTACATTTAAAAAAAAACAAAAAATTAGTACATTATAGGATGGGGTCTTTGTAAACTTCAAAATAGAAAGGACCTTCAAATTACCCGATTTATATTATTTGAATGGATGGATAGAAATATGGAAATTCACGAAGAATTCAGACATTCAAGCTAGAATTATGCCATTATAACTTCCAAAACCCATAGTATCAAATATGTCTCGGCGTTTGACTGCTCTTTCGATAATTTAGTAACCTTTAGTATTTGACTTCTCTATCGATAAATTAGTTGAAAGAGATTAAATTTAAGTGAAATCAACAACAAACAGTCCTAATCATTCCACCTCATACGCGGTTTTTATACTAATGATAATTATAGTTGTGATATATTTTTAATTGTGATGTAAAGCAGCACGGCACGCGAACGAATATTAATTGTTATTCCGAAAAAATGGGAAATTAAACCGGATTAATCTCATTTTTACATACACAATAATTATATAATTAAATGGTAGGTGCCAACTGCCAAGATACCGATTTGCACTCTTTGCTGTCTAATGGAGACAGGGATGAACAGAACAGAATCTAAAGTTAAAGTTAAAATTTCGTTAATATAATAATATTAGAAATATCACTATAACATTTTGTTAAATTCTTCATAGTCCCATAAATAAAGTGATCCACCACATCGAATATGTAAAAATAATTTAAAATGTAAGAACAAACCAAATGAATTTGTTCTATAAATGAAACTTTCTCCATTTATAAAAATGAAATAAATCTTACTTAAATTTACTTAATCCAACACAACAGCTCTAGAGAGTTTCTCCTCTGATTATTTTCTGTGCAGCTTCTCTTAAGTTTCGACGAATTTTTGACAACCGTTCAATATTATAGTTCTCCCGGAAATTTAGTTTTACTCTTCTGAACCAACCAACCCTCAGGTTTGAATTCGAAGCTTGTTTTGCTGACAACGAGTTTTTTTTTTCAAATACATATAACATAGAAAACGAATTGATTAAAAGCGTACCATGTTTTAACCATTATATCAGCTTTCCTGTACTACTCATGTGCTCATACATCTCACACTATCGTATTATCATCATTTGGGTGAGTACTGTTCGAGACTGTTGTTCACTTTGTAAATATTGAGTAACGCCATCATAGAATTAATGATCTTGAGTTAGGATGTTTCTTACAATTATGAAATTACATACTACAAAATAATATTTCTTTTGTATCACCCTGTATTTTTAAACTATATCGATATTCTATTGATATTATCCCATCAAGTAAAAATAAAATTGATTTTTCTTAATTCACTTTTTTTTTTACTTCTATACAATTTATGATTTTATGATTATGGCAATTTACCTTCAACAAGTTTGTAAATTAATTTTTAAATAGCCTGTTTTATTTTTCTTTTCAAAACTTTTTTATTCATAATATTTATTTATATTTTCACGCTTTTGGAATATTAAAATTTTATAATAAAAATAAATAAAAACTTTTTAATGTGATACAAAGTTTTTATTTTTTATATCGATTTTTGTCGCGACCAATATTGTTCACAAATTTTTCATCATTTTGGTCACAAAAGTGTAGCAAGAGAAATTCATTCAATAAAATATGTTAAAAAAATATATATATAAAAAAAAAGTTATTAAACTTGATTTACCAAAGTTATAACCGTTTTAGGTTAACTTGACGGCTTTGGCTTACTTTAATTTCTGTTTTAATAAAAAAAAGTTAAAAAATGATGATAAATTTAATGATGATAAATTCTATTTTTAGAAAATTAACAAATCAAGATATTTACTTTAATTTTTTATATTATTATTATATGATTAAATAAATAAATATTTTAGATTGAAATTCCGTTTTAGTGAAAATAATTTAGGACACTTTGTGACAAATTAGATACAAAATTTATAAAAAAAAAATATGTAAATAAAAATATTTTGTTGTGGAAATTTCTAAATTGAACTTATTTGAAAATTAACACAATTATCACAATATTTTTTATAAAATTAAGAATAATTTTTGTTATAATCAAATTGTTTACATTTATAATAATTATTAAAAAATAAAGATGGGAAAAATACAGAATAAATGTAACAAACTGTAACAATTAGAACTAAATAGTTAATACAAAATGGCTTCATAAATTAGGGAATTAGTGTATGATCTCTTAATACATATTCCAATATAAATGTTGAGAGTCGGCAATTGCAGCGTCGTTAATTAGCAGCGCGACGCGCGAAATATCATAAAATGGTTTTGTTCCAATAAAGTTAGTGGTAGTTCCTTTATCCGTCTGCCGCCTCTTCATTACCTTCGTCGAAACCCTCATTGTGCTGGAATTCAAAATGACAGTAACTATTAGACCGTCTAAACAGTCTTGGAGACTACCTAGTCCCATTCTATTTTTGATTTAATTTAATATGAGTCATGGGTTATGTGAAAATATCAATATTGATTTGTATTCCTATATAGGATATTGTGTATGGTCATATCCAATCGTAGACTAATTCATTTTTTAAATGAATTTCAGTATGGTTACAAAATATATGATTTACTGTATGCATTTTCAATAATTCATTTTCTTGAAATTATATTGATTTTTCTGGCAATAATTCATATTTTGACAATAATTCAGGGCCGTCTTCAAAGTTCATAATAATTTCTAATGTGAAATAAATTACAAATATTTCAGTATTCGTAATTCTGACATGTATATAGTTAAAATGGGTAACAAACCTAACAAAATATAAATGTCATGGCAGTATAATTTGTCAAAAAATGGGTCACACAGAAAAACCCATAACTTAAATGTTAAATATACGTCAAATATTAGAAAAAATAATTCAAAATTATATTTTATTTATTATCTGTTAAAGACATTTCAATAAAGATTGTTGAGAGAGAGATTTTCTGAATATTTAATCAACGCAATCGAATTTTTCTTATATTTCTTATAACAGTTTTGGCTTAACTTTGTGATGCATGCTTTATTCATGTCTTTTATATGCTACTAGTTTAGTATACTTTTTAACAAAGTATCATAACAACATAAGAAATGTTCAACTTTTAAAATACGTATACGTCAAAGAATCATTTGATAAAATTTGAGTTATATTTACAATCTCTGAGTTTCGAAATAGCAAATAACTTAAATAATTTTCATTTTTTGGCATATCTTTGCCAAAAGACACCGTTAAATAAAACACCTTGAGGGAAATTTAACCAGAAATTTGTTAAATTATTTAATTTGATAAAAATATAATAAAAAATTTCTGGTTACTGGATGTTATTTTAGACTCTAACTCTATAAACGCTTTAAGCGACTAATTGAAATTGATGATAATTTGGATAAAATTAATAAGTTTTTGTAAATTCCACGTAAATGCCATTTATTAAATTATTATTTTATTGTTTTTTGTTTATCAAGGTATTTATTATGATATTTCTTGTAAATTTTTCACATAATGTTAATGGATGTTATAATTAAAATTATAAATGTTTTGCAGCTAATATAGCATAGATACATTTTTATAAATGGACTTGTGTATTGTAATGTAAACTAAATGTAATTGAATAATTCATTCTTGAGGTTCTACGGTTAAACGAAGAGGGGGGACAATTTTTAGTTGTTAATGATATATTATTAATTAATTAAAATTTAATGCTTGAAATACGATGGTAAATTGGAGAAAATTGAAGGACAACAAAAAATTTTTTTTTTAAATTTTTTAATTCCTTTAACATTAATGTTTTCATTGTTTTGATTTAAAATGATTTGTTTTTTTAAAAGATTTTACTTTATAAATTTTTACCTGGGGGCTGACAAGTATAATTTAAATGTTAAAATAAGTTACGATTTCGATTATATATCAATATTGGAAGCTTGTCAGGCCTTTAGGGTTATAAGAATTAAAATGTTTAGAATTAGTAATTCAATTTAGTAAATAAATTAATTTAAGATTAATTGATTAATTGATCAGAAAACATGATAAATGAAATGTATTAGCAAAAGATTTTTGTTTATATTATGACTAATGAACTGGGTTTTTTAAACTAAGCGGAAGTTACAGAGCAATAATGTTATATGGAAGATAAGTGTTCAGAGTTCAGAATTCCTGATTCTAAAAATAATTTCGGTATCTATGATCACAAACTGCCCAACAAAAACTTGGTAAAAATCGAAAAATTCTAATGAAATTGAAAGTAATTGAAGTAATATTTAAAACGTCATTTCTGTATCATAATTTGCATTGTAAAGTCATGCCCTTTATTCAATTCTATTACATAGAATTCCAAATAAATTTAATTTTTTACGCTATTTAATTATTTAATTTACTTCTGACATAATTGAAGTTCTCTTAATTTAGACATAATAAATAAAATTGATATTTTTTACTTTTAATGCCCTTTAACCTATAAATTAAGAAAAAAACGAATTAAATATTTTATTGCACAAACTTCATTCTCAGTAGCCTTGACTCTATAGCTAATATAACAATAAAGTAATAACTCAATTTGTTTTTCCAAGAATTTAAAATATTATAAATTATAATCAAAACAATAAATCTCTATCAAAAACAGAACAAAAAATCGGAAACATGAATTACCAAATTATAGTAATTTTTAAATAAATATAAATATAGAAACCTAAATAAAACCTAAATTACCTTCTCATTACCTAAATAAATCAATTGATTTAAAAAAAAAAAAATTAAATTATCGTTTTCATAATAAAACAACAAATTAAAAATAATTTCTTGATGCCATTCGAATTCAATATTCTATAATTATTTTAATCGATTGAATCAAATCAAGCTAATAATAATTCCACAAAGTTTAATAATGTTTCCGGCGATTGCGGCTGCGACGAGTGTTCAAAATTATTGACGCGTCGACTTACTGACCAACTAAAATTTCTGTACCAATTGAAAATTTTATGAGTTGATATCTCTTAAATAATTATTAGTGTTGTGCAGGACTTGGCAGTGGAAAAAAGTGATTTCGGTCAAATTGATATTGAACACTCGATAAAAAAAAATCATTGAGCGTTCGCATGTATTACACGGGTCTATGCACAACAATACCTCACGTTGTTATTGTTATTCCATTTAAATTGGTTCTTTGGTTCTTAAGTTTTGGGATTTACGAGTCCCCAAAGCACAGAGGACACAGAAAAGTGAAACCGTTGTGCCCTCCAATTGTATGCTGCATCAGTGTTACAGCGTTTCGACCCATCCATTTCACTTCTTTAATTAACAATATTATCTTGACCGACTTCAGTTTCCTCGCGTCTTGACGGTTTTCGAGAAAGAAAATTAAATTAAGCACACAAGTTGGGGGTTTACAGTCGGTAGCTTCACTAGATCCATGAAAAAATTGGCGAGTAATTTTTCATGTATTCTAGCTAGATCATACTAATTATTATTACTTTGCTGGCATCTTAGAGTAGTGTAGAGTAGATCATATAAAATAATGCTGTAACATATGAAACTGAAACATTTAATAAAATTAATCTAGCTTTGATACCTGTAAAATTTTGGCAGTCGTTAGCTTTAGTGAGTTCTTATCAAAATTCCGAGTACTATTTTTATATAACTACGAGTTATCTGCTCCTCCTAGATAAACAGCTTTTTTATATTCAGCTGTACGATTTGTGTATCTCTCATATACCTATAATAATTTATTGATTATTAATAAAAATTGGTTTCAAATAACAAAAAAACAAAAAGATATTATACAATCCCATCTCACGTTCATGTCCTTGCGATGACTATTTACGGTTATATTATGTATTTTTTATGATATTTTTGCTTTTTATGATTATTTTTTATTATTTTCATTTATGTATTGCAAATAATGTGCGCACAATTGAATTACCTACTAGATTGTTTATGTAAAAAAAAAGTGCATATTTATCTGATTATGCGCAGCATCGTCGAATGAATCATTAAAAATATAAATTGTTTGTGGTTTTTCTTTAAGTTTTTCTTTATGAGAGGTTTTATTATTCAATATTATTATTACGCTAAACATGCTATTTTACGCAATCATTTTTTTTTTAAGACTTTTATGGCAATATTTACGTGACAAAAATATTATCCTCAGGTGGACGACAATTTAAAAAAAATTGAAAGATTGAAAGATGGTATTTTAAAAATAATATTATGTCATTAAATTAAATCTAAAATTCATGTGGAAAATTAAATTAAGTAATTGCTTGTTAGTTGTTACAATAATATTACTTTGGTAATGTAATATTGCAAAATTTTTAGTGGGATTTTTTGTTTAAAAATAATTAAAATAATTAGCCTGAATTAAGTATAAATGAATTTTGTATTTGTTAAGATTTATTACAAAAACTTTTATATTTCGTAATTCAATTTAATAAATTGCTAAATTAGTTAAGGCTAAAATAGCTGCAATTGTAAAATAAAATGTACAGACTACAATTCACCTCTACAGTCATCACATAATGAGATTTTTGTAGAATTAGTTCACCCGAGGCGAGGCGTTTATTCGGTCAGAAAATATCGTAATATTAATTTTTGGAATCCATTTCAATACCCTACAAAATATCCTAACGTCATCACCGCAAATACTGCAGCGATTTATATTTAAATTGTTCATTGCAGTCCTTGCAAATATTACTCCTTGATAGAACGTCCTAATCTGATTTCTGTAACGTATTTAAATACTGCGAAAATGGGTGAGAATAAAAGTGGTTCTTTATCATCAAATACAAATACTCATTGCTAGCAAGAAGCCGTATGTTAATTTTAATCAGCTCAATAAATTATTATATCGATTTTTTGATAGTATTAAAAATTCAAGGAAATTTTTCTTTCTTTGTTACATAATTTACAATTTATCAATATTTTTTGATAATAAATGACAGACCACAAAGGTCAGCTTACAAAATGATCCTTGATTGTAATATACAAAGGTTTCACACTCAATATTTATTAAATAATTACAATCAAACTTATAATTTTCTACCCAAAATAATAATATCGTAAAAATCTCTTTGTATATCGTAGTTTATTAATTTTTTTTAACTCCTGAAGATATGCAATTTTACAAATTTTGTTATTTTGTATTTATGCGGTATTATAATTATTTATTTACATTTTAATAATGTTTTTCATCTACACAGAAGTTCAAAATCAAACCAATTTATATTAAAATCCTTTTTAGAATAATATCAAAAATATTAAAACCACTGGCAACAATCTACAAAAATTTATAAAACTCCATAGAAACATCAACTTTTTTAAATATAAATCCTATTTAATTTACAAAAATAAACGAAAATTTAACGAAAAGTTTATTTGAAAACATTAAAAAGTTTTCACAAAATCATAAAGTTTGTCTGAAACAATGAAAAATTAGTTTATTCATTGGTCAGACAATCAGACAGACAAACTTTATTTAAAAAAATTTCCCAAAAATGAATTTTCATTGCTATATTTATTTTCACTTATGGTTTTTTGTAATTATGTAGAGAGGGAGTGGATCAGGAAAAAAACTGTCATGATATATTTTTATATCCTTTATTTTGTAGGACTATAATCCTTGGACAGTTAATACTAAAACTTAAGTGATATGATAAAGTTATAAATATTTTGATTTCAAATAAAACAAATTTATATAATTGAGTATAATTTTTGAAAATAAATTCCAAAAGTTTTAGAAATGAAAATCATTTTTGTGAAAAACTTTATGATTGAACAATTTTTGGTAGATTAATAAAAATGTAAATATTTTTGGACTACAAATAATTAAAATAATTTTTATTTAAAATCCTTTGAAATTTAGTAGAATATCTCTGGTAAATGTTACTGAATTAAATAGAAATTTTTGAGAATTTATTGAAAATGTTTATTACTGGACAGAACAGTAATAACTACTGATATCATTTGACAATTCGGTTAATATGTTGATGGTATTGGCACAGTACCACTGGCAGTACTACTATATAGAAATTAATTCTCGTAACTTGGTTTTATTAAATTACGAGGTTTACACTACGTATTGTCAAAAATATTATCAGATTTACTTTTAAAATAATAATTATCCTTGAAATACAATGTAGAAGCTTTGCAATATTGTTTAGGTGAGAGGTTTAAAGGGATCCATTTACTACGAATACGCACCTTTAGATTCGCTTTTATAAATATTCGCTAGGTGTTTCCAAAATTGAGTTTTTTCGCTTGAGTTTTCTATACTAATAACAATCTTATAATGAAATGGTTGATCCATTTCAATTTTTATATTAGTTATTATTATTATTATTAGCTTGACTACCCTTTACAATTCATATAAAAAATATATACATAATTAACTTAAATCTAACTTATTGTAATACATATTATTTAATTTGATTTTAATTATTGTTTTATTTTAATTATTATATTAATTTAATTTAATTCTTATCTTAATCTTAAGTTGTTTGGGCAAAAGCCCAAAAAAAAATTCCACTTTTTTATTTATAGTTTTCCTGCACCAATTTCTATCGAAACTATCTAGCTCATCTCGCCATCTTTTTTGCTGTCTTTTAACTCTAATTCTATCTAATGGTCGCCATTCAGTTCGCAAATCCACAATATTTGGCTATAAAATACTTGACAAATTATTCATAATCATTTGAGAATTATGATTACAAATATTTTCTTTATAGTCCGAAATATTTGACAATTTCTTCATATTTACATTAGTATTTACCGCCACGAAACTTCTTCAGGCGGGATAAGTTGGACTAAAGTGATTCAGTTCATTGGAAATGTAGATTGATTAAACCGAACCCACCAAGTCGACTGGGGAGTACAAGAGGCTTTTCAATAAGACTTCAGTGTACTAGGGAAAATGTTCCAATATCTTTTAAAACCAACCAATAATCACCCGCTGTCTATGTTCTCATCATCACCGAAATTAAAATATAATTAATTATTCATTTCGATATTTTCTTTTCATTAGTTGCAATTTGGAAATATTTCACGTATAAATATTCTCAAAAAATATAATTTTCTAAATTTTCAAGGTTATTAATGTAAAGGCGAAAATATTTTACATTATGTTAATGATGCCAAGGTTAAATAGACATAAATGGTTCAACAAAATAAAATTGAGCCTCACCTGGTGTTTAACAGTTTATATAACATAACAATAAACTATATTGACTTATAATGTGTGGCATTTTATGTAATATTATGTTAAATTTATGAATGGTGGTGTGATTTCATTTTTCCGCTTATCGTGACTTGACAATGCAAATAAAAGCATCGTCTTTACATAAAATTTTATGAAACATAAAACGAAAAAAAAAATTTCATCATTTTGTAAAATAAATTTTGCTTTTGTTAAATCAAATAGACAAATTTATTTAAAGATTTTTTGTTAGGTAAGTTCATTTATGTAAAAAATAAAATGGTTAGGTTTTATGGGTGTGTACTGTTGATTGGTGGCGCTAAATAAACCATTTTTAAAAAAATTTATTTTGTCACATATGAAATTGAGCAACAGTTTGATTAGTATTATAAGAAACTTTGTGAATCATAATTGAATCAATATTGAAATCATAAATCGGGTCCATATCAGAAATTGAATAATATCAAAAATTCAAATTTCTTTTACTATTATATTATTCTGAATGAAATTGAGAATAAAATTTGAGAAGTTTTGGCTAAATTTTTTTGTAGATATACAATATTGAGCATGACACTTTGTATACCTCTGAAATAACTCATTCTGGCGTATCCTCTTCTCTATCAATTATTTCAAACTCATATTTATTTAAAGTCATCTTTTTCTTTCTAAACTCCAGAATTCTCTGAGTACTTTTATTATATGAAAATTTTAATTCCATTTTTTTTTTTATTATGGTAGAGGTAGTCCTTAAATTTTCTTAATTTACAAAAAAATTAAAAATTATTTCTTATTTTTCATGATTCCCTGTTACTAGTAAAATGTAATTTTACTCATTCCAAAAAATATTTCTCCTCTTCACTCTCTCATAACTAAAATGATATAGATAAAAAAAATAAAATCATAATAATAATTTCTTTGATGCCATACAGAGAAATTGAATCATTTGCTTTTATCATGTCTCTCGTCTACAAGGATTAAATTTATATAAAAAAAAAGGATATTCTGGTTTTATTTAGAAATGTGAACTCTTGGAAGAGAACATAAAATTTTCAATTCCTTTTATAAAGCTCAAAATGAAAAAAATAAATTGAGTATTGAAAATTTAGAAATTATGTATACAAGCAAAAAGGATATTTTGTGTGTTTTTTTTTGTATCCTTAAATTCATAAAATTTTTGATATTATTTTTCATATAAATTTTTAACAAATATTTTTTTTTTATATATTTCAGATTTCAATTTTTGGATTATGATTTCTATTTACGGAAAATTTTAAAAAAACGCTTACACAAAAATTACCAAAAAGGATAATAATAATAAAAGAAAAAAATACAAAATCAAAATGAAATCAACATCAGAAAATCAAAATCCTTTAGAAGTACCATTACGTGCCACATCACCATTATCAGTTAATAATCCATTAGCTGTACAAAAATTTGAAGGACTTTCTTTAGAACCACCAAATAAAGATTTGGTAAGTTAAATTTAATTAAATACAATATTTTTTTTTGTCTTGGTGGTAAATAATTCCTGATGGTTAAAATGTATACCAAAATGAAAATAATTGTAAACGAAATTTCTATTTTAAATAAAACTTTTTAAATATTTCTTTAATCTGGTATCTATGGTAAAGTTACAAAGTATCTCGTTAATTTCTGACTCATTATTATAGCTATTAATAGAGTCTTCTATATTTTGGAATACTCTTTGTTGCTGATGCTCTCTATATACAATTGAAGAGTATTAATCAGCATGGGAACATCAAATCTTAATGGAAATATTTTTATATAAAAAAAAATAGACAAACAAAACGGAGCACGTTAAGTTAAAAAAAAATATATAAAAATTATAACAAGAAACCAGAAATTTATTTATTTTTATTATCATTATTTCGTTTCATTTATAAAATTCGCTAACAAAAAAGGCGCAAATTTTCATAGCACATTAACAATTATTATTGGTTTAAAATAAACATGATTTTTTTGTTATGCTGTGATTTTTAGTTTCTCATATCTTGTTCAAGTGGAGCGTAAAAACGATTCTGGTATTAGTGTTCAGCTGAGACGCACAACGTTGTAACTCGCTCAGCGTTTTCATTGAAGAAATTTTAACAATAATTGACAGTTTGTTGTATATTTATCATAACCGCTCAAATAAGGTCCATTTTACGGATGGCAAGGAGATGGACACAAATATCAAATAAAAGACGGACACAAATGTCAAACAAAATCACGACGAATAGATTTGAACTTTTGACGGACGAAAGTTGTTTAAGTTGTTTGAACTGTCATCGACGGATATTTGTATACCTCGACCTTGCCCGATCCATGTTTCGAATGCTCTTCGTGGGTCCATCGTCCGTCGAGCTTGTTTGATCCAAAAGTTTAGTTTGATCCAAATTGATTAAAATTTAAAACAAAATTAATTTATACAAAGCACACCTAATCTGTCAAAACTTGCTGCACTCCGCTACGAAAGTGTTCACGTGGATCATAGAGTTCAAAATTTACTCAATTATGCTCAACACATTTTGTGTGGAGTACATAATACGAGTAAAAGTTTTTTCGGAGTTCAGATATTGTTTTTTTAAATACGCTACACTACACTATGCACCACTTGAACAAGATAAGTATTAAAATGTTTGGAAGTTTTTCTTTTCAAAGATGTATAATTCGCTAAGCCATTGAAAATTTGTATCAAAGTGTAATCATTAGTTTTATTTATATTGGGTTGGGATATATAACAAAAATTGGTTAAAAATATAAAATCGTTTATTAAAGATAATCAGAGTGTAATGAAAATAAAATGTTTATAGTTATTTAGGGTAGAGCGATAAGATTGCAAAGAACAAAAACAAGTTTTATAAATAAAGGATATTTTAAATATTACATGAGATACGTACACATCATTCGGTTCCTTAAAAATAGTTTAATATTTACAACACTAAATCTGTAAAATTATTTAATAAAAAGTTACTTAACCAAAAAGTAATTGTTAAATAAAATTAGTATACAAAACAATTTAAGATATTTGAAATAATATTTATAAAAAAAATATTATTAAATATATAAAAATTCATTTATGGGTTCGATGGAATAAATTTTTATCGAATGACGGTTCAATCTATAATCTGAACACTTTAATGAAATTAAAATACTTTGTGTAAGAACATAATATTCTGAAAATGAATAGCTTAATAAAGTATCAAAAGTTTAAGTACCAAGAATTTGGCGAGGTTTTATCTTTCGAATAGCGTTAGTATGATTTGAAGTATCAATTGACTTTCCAGATCAGGAGAATAAGCGATAATAGACTGAAAATTTAAAAAAATTAGAATATTACGAGAATATTGTCTAACTCTATTGCTATTCTGCATTACCTTTACTATCTTCTCGATAATATTAAGTATATTTTGTGAAAAGTACACAATTTTCGAATCTTTAACTAATTTTAAGACTAAACTTTTCTGCATTAGTTTCTTGTAGTTCATTAGAATACAAAGTAGAAGCATTTAGATTATATATAATATGTAATACATCTTGGGGGGTTGGTTGCTTTAAGAATTTCAGGACTCCGACCCACGTATTTCATATATTGTTGAGCTTGTTGTAGCCGTACAATAAAACCCTGCATCAGTAATTTCTGATTAAGTACTCACTAATTAGAGTATCACAAATTTCGTTTCATGTACAATTTATTCAGTTATTAAGTTAATCAGAGAAATGGTAGCATTTAAAATAAGTTTCAGAACAATTAAACAAAATGTCATGCCATTTATTTGCTAATGAATAATTACATTCATGTGAATGTTTTTAAATTTAATCACTTAATTAACTAATCTATAATCAACACAATAATAGTAAAACGAATTAATAATTTTTAATTCTTAGCCAATATTAATAAATGTTCGATATTTAATTTATGAACCTCAAAGGTTATCGTATTTTAATGCAATTTAGTAGAACATAAATTAAATTTAAGGTATATAAAACTTACACGATTTTCAATGGTATTAACATTAATTAATTCGTTCCATCAAATATAAACACTCCACCCAAAAATTTATGTTGGTCATCTAAAATAAATTTTATAATTTTATCGAAATTTAAATTTTATTTTAACAATTTAACATAATCTCATTTATGTTAGTTTATAACAAAATATATAAAAAAAAAAATATTTTAATTTATTTTCATAAAATTAAACAAATTTGAATTTTGTATTTTTGATCAATATTCTCAGCGCACCGGCCACTCCTAAGGTGTGTTTTATAGCTAAAGATAAATTTCTAGCAAAAATATTATTATTTTCTCAGGTCGTACACAGTTCTCTAATTTAGGTAAAAAATTTATTTCAAATGTAACCATAAAAAATTATAATTAAACCAAAAATTGAAAAATTTTTGGAATTGAATAAAAATATGTAACGATTTTTTATGCAGATATTAAAATTAATTTATCTATAGAGGATTTTATGTAGTCAGGTTCTCAGAGGTTAAATTTTTTTTTTTGGTTTCATAAATTTTTTGGTAAAACTAGAAAATGTAATTTAATGCGGAAAATAATAATAAAGTTAAAAATTTTCATGATCGTTTTTCAATTGATTTGAATGCTTATTTTAAAATTAATATAAATGTATCTGAAAACCTCCTGGGAATAATTTTAATTTAACATAATACATAAATTATGAGATGAATAATAGATAATTATTTTAGCACTCTCGATTTTTATGTTGGCATTAATAATTTATGGTCCGGTTTTTTTTTAGTTATTGAAAATTTCTGTTGTCGAATTTGAACTCGTTTTTAATCTATAATTTTATAGGCTTTATTTTTGGAATGTTGCAAAAATTTATATAGTTTGGTTGAGGTTTTAGATGTTAAATTAAAGAGGTTAGAAATTGTAAATTTTTGCAAATATAAACATTTTTTTTTGGTAGTATTATTAGCGAATATTAAAAGGTTGAATTTTTTTTAGTAATAATAATAATAATAATAATAATTCATTTATTTATAATAATCAAATTCAAAGGTTTACAAGAAATAAATATTGAATGGTAGAAAAAACCGTCTCCTGAATGAATGATGAGTCTCTCTCAATAGTGTTTGTTGTACGTTGTTTTCGTTTAACTAATTAAAATTAATTACATATAGTTAAACGAAAACAACGTACAACAAACACGCCATTTAATATTTCTTTAGTTTCAGTCAAGCTTAAACTTCTTTTCCCAAAGTAGATAAGTCTCAGCTCCTTGAGAATTGGACACATTGATATAAAATGATGAACATCTTCTCTGGCTCTAAGATTGCACAGAGTGCAATTCGACAAAGCTGACTCTCTATGAGGCACATAATTTAAGTTTAATAATTCACTTCGAGTTTTAAGAATAATCGATATCGTAAATCTTTTATATTTATCATTGAAATAGTTATTATCCAGAAGGTTATATTCTATCTGCGGGTGCGGGTACATCTTTTTTTTTTAGTAAAGATTGACTTATTTATATCGAATTATGTGGTAATTAGTAGTATAATTAGTTTAAATTTTCTTCTATATTCTGTCAGTTTCACGTAATTTAATTACACAATAATTGTTGTATGTCTGATTTCATTTTCGGATAATATTATTTACGTGATTCTTAAAACATTTAATATTTATCAATTATGTATGAAATTTCTATGTAATTTTTTTATAATCTAAATCTTATTTTATTGTTCCGATTAATATGGAAAAAATTAAATTTAGCTTAACAAAACTTTTTCTAAAATTTAAAATTATTTAAATTATTTTAAAAAATTAAACAATGCTTCTAAAAACTTTAACTCAAATTTTAGTGCCCAATAAATTAACAATAATTGAAATTTAATCCAAATTTGGATTAACATAACATGAAATATAAAAATCTTTTTCACATAAAACGAAAATTACATTTATAAATGTAGTAACAATTTCCAATTTCGGTCAACCTAATTGAAAATTTTCTTTTGCATATTGTTAAAAAAAAGAAAAAACTTAATTTTCCCTTTTCCATGCAAATATTAAATTGTATATTTTCTTATAATTGAAAATTAAAACTTTACCAGTCATCCTCAATTCACCTCATTCTTTAATCTATTTAGTAGGTGCAATTATGTAATTTTATATTCCTGGACATTCTATATCTGAAAAAGTTTATAAAATTTATTCCCCTGAACTGAACTGAACCGCATTATGCCCTCTTTTAAGTGTATCGTTTATATTCAAGTATATAGTGAGAGTATAGTTAGTTGAATCGAAATATTATGACAAAAATATTATAGAGTTGAGAATCTGTTGAAGGCTAACAACTATACAGACATAATTATAATAACAAACAAACACAGAACCACAATTTACGATTCTCTTTTCAGTAGTCAGATTTGTGGATTTGTCTTGTAATGATACCTAAATTAGAACTATATAATTACTAAAAACTTTGTAATGATGATTTTAACTGGTACACTTGTCGAATATATGCTTATAAATGGTGACATTATATATAATACAGAGCAATGTCGGCATCAGTAAAAACATAAAAAAAAAATTGTTCTCATTTTAATTACAAACATTTTTATAATGATATTATGCAAGATGTTTTCATGAAAATTTAGCTCATGAGATATTATATGATTTTTTTACAATGAAATTGTTTTGGAGATAATGTTATTGATTGTGGATAGAAGAGTAAAGTATGGAATTATGTATATGGTTTTAGAAGCCGCATTGTAACCTCCAAATTTTGTTTATATAATATGATATTTTAATATATATTAGTGACATATAATAACAATGAGATTTGTTTAGTATTTGGTGTAGATGGAAACTTTATATAAATTGAAATCGATGTTGTGCACATTTGATTGATTTGCAATTAATCAGATGTTAATTAGCAATTTAATAATCGAAATAAAAAAAATACTTAATATTTAATTTAAAGTTTCAACAAATAAATTTTTAACATTTATTAGTTGTATGCAAGCGTAAATTGAGCTGATCAAGGTTCAAATAACGTAAAACTTTATTTTAAAAATTAAATTACAAAACTGGTGATTTGAATATTTTAAGGAACAGGGTGTATAACTTAAAACAAACGGATTTCATTTTTGAACGCTATCTATATAGTCCCATAATTATACTCTAGCCATTTTGTTCTACATTTTCATAGTGTGGTCTAATCGAGTGACCCTTTACTATAATGCATTTTAAAATTTAATACGAATATATTCTCCAGTGCAATGCCTCTTGATGCTGAAATTTGTATAGAAGCATCTCCTATGTTGTTCTACTTCTATATGTATTACGTTTCCAACACATGCGACATATTACAAATTTTGATAACATTTTACTCCGTAAAATTGAAATGTTTCGTTAAAAACGCATTCGGGCTATAAAGCTGAATACCGGATAAGTTTTAAATTTCTGTCAATAGCATTTCATTGGAAGTTAATTTCTTTCAAACGCCAGGGTCTTATAATAAGTTAAATATCAATTGAAAATAGGGAAAAAAATGCGTTTGGGTTATAACATCGTATAGAGCATCACAGAGTCCACACTGCGTTCATAGTGGTACTACTTTAATGGATAACTAAGTCTGACTAAGTATATTGAGGTGCTTTCTAGTAACTCGAACAATTTTGAAAATTTCGAAAACATGAAGAGTTTTCTAGTATTGCAATTCGAAACCTTTTTCACAGTTGGGTAATACACGGTTATCCGAGAATGGGACCTCTCTACGTCTAGCGAGCTCCGGGCAGTGACATAAGAGGTTTTCCTGGATTGGATCATTTCTGCATTGATCATTTGCGATAAGTTTGCGCTAGAGGTTTATTGCCAGTATTATCATTAGCAATTGCAGAACCTTTTCGGGCTGTTCCTGGTCATATTTTGCAACTTTTCCGGCAATGTCATGCACCTCCTCGTTTAGAGTTTTTTAAGTTTAAAGTTTTTTATCTGGAAAAATTGTAAGTGGAACAATTAAGAAAAAAAGATTGTTTTAGTGAAATGTCCTATTTGTAAAAGAAGATATTTTCAATAATATGATATTTAAATCTGTACGCAAAATATACAATTCAAAATTACATGAATTTATTTCCCAGAACTGAAAACTTACACGCAAGGACAATATAAAGTTTAATATTTTAAATTTAATTGTCCTTAAACATTTTTATAACTCCTTAAAATCTTAAATACAAATCAATATTAAAACTTTTACAAGATTTTCTAATAATCGTTTAAATCTTTTTAATTAAAACTTATGCAATCTCTTAATTACATACCATAACATTAAGTACCACTTTACTATTATAAATACATAATCTCTGTGTCAAATCGATATTTTACTATATGAATATCTAAAGCCCCTATTAAAAGTACATATACAATTAATATGAAAAATTTATTTTATGATCGCACTATGAATTTTCCCAGACAATTTATGTTTTTGTTGTTAAATTGTTTTTTTTTTTTTTTTTTTTTTTCTATTTTTTGAAAAACATAAAAGATAATTTTGTCTGAAAGATATTTTTGTATTTATGTTTATACTATGATTAAAAAATCGTGATCTTTGTTTAATTTCATTTCAAAGTTTTTGTTATAATGTATAGTGAGTTTAGTAGTAGTCACTTCTGCAGACTTTAAGTTATATTTTATTTATATTTTATTAGAGAATAATTCATACAAATATAATTAAATGACATGATATTTGTTTTGCAGTCATTTGGAAAACAACATTTATTTAAAGTAGTTTACTAGTGGAATTTCTAGAATTATGAATATGACTCATATGTATAGAAATAAATGACTTTTATGATTTATTTTGAAGTTGTTTAGATTAATTTTCATTTTGTAGATGAAATTTAGATAAAATTTATTTTAATAATTGAGATTCTATATTCGATCAATCCAATTTTTGAATACTTTTCCACATAATATCTGGGCTAATATCATTTAATAGATGTTAGATGTTAATTTCGAGTGCATCACGAACTGATAGACACCTTGCACCTTCTTGTTGAAATCAAATATCATTCAAACCTTTTTATCAATTTTCGGGGGAAAAAAATCATTCAGAGCAATGTTCAAGTCCATTGACACATTGACAGTATCGTTTTGTTACCAAAATCATTCCAATGACACAACCAGCATAAAATCCACACCAAATAGTTATTTCTTATTTGTTCTAGACGTAATCAAATTTCTTCAAATCCATATCGATTATTTTTATCCCAAATTCTGTAATTTTGTTTATAATCGTGTCCCTTCAACCAGAAATGGGCTGACCAATAAAATTCGAGAAGCGCTTTTTGAGTTTCAATAAAATAATTGAACGATTTGTTCAACATCCCCATCGCATCGGACGCAATCCCTATTGACAAATATATCAGACCTATTAAGCATTATCTATGTTACTTATATACTAATCCATGTTTAGAATTGTTACAATAAAAATGATGATTTCTGAGGCAGTTTAGTTGTAGCAGAGTAATCTTTGTTGACTCGATTACTATATTGTTTAAAACTATTTATGTAATTATGACCTGAAATAATTATTGCGAGTAGTGATATCTATCCTAATTAATGAAATGTCCAAAAAATGATAATTGTTCAAAAGATTTTTACTTTATGAAGGTGCAGATTCTATAAAAATAAAATCTCGTTTATCTCTGTAAAGGTTTTGCACATAACGCTATGTATAAAGCTGATTTGTAGTGCAGCTCTCATATGAGATTTTAGATGAAATGAAGTACATATAAAAAATTTAGCAGCAACATCTTTAAGTTTCCATCAACATGTTCTGAATAAAACTAATTAGCTTTAATCCAAATGTTGGTAGCATATTAAACAAGTTGCTGCAACATTTTTTACCAAATTGAATAAAAATCAAACTTATACAATTTTATAGAAATAGAAACATTTTTTCGTTACACTACCAAAACACGGAATTTAATATAAATTTGGAAAATTTTAGCATAGACCCACTCTAAACCTATCAATTCAAATTATATTCGAGCATCAACAAGAAACCTAAGCGGATCCATGTGGAAAATGGCTGATTTTAGGAGATATTGGTGCGCACAGACTACTCGTACGGTCGTACGTGTACTTTTTTGTTGTTGTAGATTTGGAGTCTCTGAATTGAAAAAAAAAAACACATTTGAGCGAAATCGAATTAGACTGTTCGCAACCGTCGCAATATTAATAGTTATTCGAATTTCTCGTCTGTGATAATAATTTTTGTCATAAATGGGTTCGATATTACAAGGAATTATATATGGCAATGAAAATTGTTTAAATAAACTTTTCGTTATATTACCGAAAAATTAAAATTAATTAAATAAACTTTTCGTTATATTATCGAAAATCTAAAATTAATCCGTTTAACTTATCACAATCACTTTCGTTAACTTGTAATCTAAATTTAATCTATTATTTTGAGACTAAATCAAATTAGATTAATATCATACTATATTTTCAAAATCTCTAATTTTATTTTAACATTTTAGTTTATTACAAGTTTATCAAGGAAAAATCAAATTTCGTAATTGCACATATCAGTTTATTGTTAAAACCGTGTAACCGCCTTAGATTTTTATAAAAAAAAAATATTAACTTTTCAATCTAGGTTTATGTTCACTGATGGTTTTGCCTCTATATTACTAAAATTTAATTAATTACATGTTATAAGAAGTAATAATAATTATTATTTTTTGGTTAATATTTTTAATGGTACCATTTTTTTTTTAAAAGTTAATATTGTGTAAAATATTGAGTCATGAAAATTGTATTATTCATTGGTAAATATAGTTAAAATTATAGTATGGTTAATAAAATTGCTGGCGAAACGAATTTTCTGATCATTTTTTAAGCATTAGATTATGTTAGTTTTGACATTAGTTCTATTTGTAAGAATCTGTAAATCAAAATTTGTTCAATATTCTCTTTTGCCATATCAAATTTCAGAAATTAGAAGTACAAAATTTAGTTAAAAAATTATAATAATGCTACCAAAATAGATTTAAATGAACTATCTCCTGAAATATCAAATTATGTGAATCATTTTCTTATAGTCTATCCTAAAAGATTGAGTTTCTCAATAAAAAAATTGATATTTTACTTCAACGTAATATCTATATTCAGTTTTTATGGTTCAAAGCTATTTAAAGGCATCACTAAAGTTCATAATAAACATATCTTTACTGACATCTTAATAGACTTTTATTATTATAATGTTCAACCAGTAAAATATAAAATACATATTTTCTTTTTTTTCCAAACTTCACAAGTCTAAGATTTTCCAATTTTTTCTCATGAACATCATCAATATAGTAACTACTACCCACCAGTAAAGAAATATATAGTAAGGAATTTTCTGTTAGCATGCCATTTACAAATAAACTATTTTTGGATAAAGAAAAATAAATATATAAAACATATATAATAGTAAAATATAGTAAATATATATGATAGAAAAATCTTGATTGTTATATATATATAAATGTAAGTAATAAATGAGGCGCATAGGCACTGAACCAGATATCCAAATAAAATATATATATTGCTGGTTTTTAAGAAAAACAAACTATCACTTTCGTTAGCCATAAATATCAACAGTTTTTTTTTCTTTATTTGCAAATAAATTAAATTTAGTGACGTGAAGACCAGGGCAGTAATAAAGTTATCTCCATAATTATAAGCAGAAATTAAATTAAATCTTAAAATATATTCTATATTGGCAATACTATTTTTGACATTTGTGTATGTGACACAAGGTTAAAAGTTTGCAATCATATATCATGACTTTTTATACCAGTAATCTGTTAAGGTGGGATTGATAATTAATAACCTTAGGATGAATTGCAAAAAACTTGGACAAATAGAAACCCTTAACGCATATTATGTGCTACTGACCAGCACCAGCGAGAATAATAATAAGCTTCTTCAGCCATGTTAGCATAATGATAATGCACTTCTTTCGTAATGCGTTTCTTTCTTAGATACGTCAACGAATACCCATAACGCATATTTTTGCAGATAACGTGTGGCTTTGACCGCCATTCTAACTAAACCTAACAATAGAAGAGCAGTGCTATTATATTTACATGAAGAGCAAAGCTGTCATATATGTTATACCATTAAGACCAGTTCAAATTATATTTAACCTTAAAATATTTTATACATTGGCAACACCATTTTTGACATTTCTAATGTTCAACAACATTTAAAAAATGTTACTTTAATAATTCTGAATTTTGATTATCTGTAATTCAAACCAATTCATAAATACAACACTGGCAAATCATATATTATTCTTCTATTGCAACAAGTTTAAGTTAAAGATGATGGCTAACTGGTTAGTTGGACCAATCTAGTTACTTAAATTTTATGGTCCGTGAATTTGTAGTTCACACACTGTTTGTTAAGTAATAATTTTAATTTCATTTTTCTTGTGCAAAAACTTAAGAAGAATGTGAAAAAAAATATAAGTGTAAAAATAAAAATTTTACAAAAGCGGAATTACAATTTTAGTATTTATTTTATTATCGTAGTGGCGATAATATAAAATTAAATTTTTCATGATTTTATATAAGTTTAACGAATATAGTCTGATTTTTATTGTAAACATTTTGGAGTTAAAATCATCACTGAATGAGAAAGTTTACATATATGAGCCTAGAAATTCTAGCATTACTGAGCATAAATTCAAAAAATCAATTTTTACAATCATATAATCAAATTAAATCTTCACAGTATTATCATTTTTTGATGTATTGAATTGAATCTGTATGAAAAATCTGAATTGTTAAAAGACAACAAATTTTAAAACGTTTAAGATTAATTCATCAATCGATCAATCTTTTGTCCATAATATCCGAACAATCTGAACAATCCCATTTCATGCATTTGTACATTTCTATATTAAGCAAATATAATTGGATATCTGATATAAAATTTGTAAAGAAAAAAAGTGATATTAAATTTAGCACCTACAATTCTAATTTTACTACAAAAGATTTACAAGAAACAAATTTACATGCTTTTTACCTTGAAGCTACAATTATTTGAAACAACATTTTTTTTTATGATTTTTATGTAATGTACAAAAATTTACTTTAAATGGCATCGAAAATTGCCACCAAAAATTAAATTTTCAATTGTAACCGAAAAAATCAAAATAAATTTTATAACTAGTTTTTTTTTTTTAAATAGAACTTTAATTGAAATGCTTTGCGTGTTAGGCTATTTTTTTGTTAGTTTGTGGATTATCCTATATGGGGACAAATGGCCGCAAGGTTTGATAATATATAAATTCATGAAACTTTAGACAGTTTGAAATATTAATTTATTTATAATAAACTGAGAAAAATATTAACTAAATATTTTTATCAAGTGGAAATTCCTTGCTTTCAAATTATTTCCAATTTTTTTTTTTAACCAGAAATTATTTTTGTATAATTATAAATGACATATAAATTTGTAATTTAAAAATATTGCAAATTAATGAGTTTTGGAAAAATATTAGTTAAAATTAATTTCCAGATTATTTTTATGTCCGTAAATTTTGAGTCATTCCGTTTATATATTTTGTAGTATCGGATTGAAAAAATATATTTTTATCATTTGCAAATATGTAAAACTATAGCAGCTTTAAATAGTTTAAACGTTTAATGAAATGTCATCTAAATTATTATATTTGAATGAATTAAACAGGCAAAACTTAAAGGTTTTTGATATTGTATCACATATTTAATGAGTTTCGTTTGATAGATTAGTCGGAAACGTATCGTAAACCCATACAGAATCCTTGTATATTTGTTAGTGTGTGGTGGGATCTGGGTCATCAATGTAGTTCTTATCCTAATAGTGGAGTTAATTTCGCTGTTGACGCGGTAACAATTGAAGTTTTGCAAAGTCAATTGATGCTAAGTCAAACGGCGAGTAGACACTTTCAAATCGTCCATCGTGTCGAGCAATGACATTTATCATACAAACTAAAATAAATCAACATTGAATTTTATATTAATATTTTTTGTTGTACAATATTATTTCATAATTTTTTGACAGCTTCAATGAAATTTGTAAATTTTTTTGTTATCAGTTAGTAAAATTATATAACATTATGTCAAAAATCAAAATGGCAAGCGACAAGGAGTTGGAATCAATTGAAAATAACGAATTTCTAAAATGTTAAATGAATAAAAAGTCTTGTTTGAACATGCTCAGAGTTATGGTCTACCCCCAGGTTAGTATTTTTTTTAATTACATAGAAATGCTTGGTGTTTTTATGAATTGTTAATTATAAATTTCCATATTTTTGTAAATCCAATTTTCCACAATTAACAGTGTAACTAACATACCCAATTAGAAAATATATAATTCCAAAAGGTCAGATTCGTCATAAATTAATGTTGCATTTTATGTCCTCGATTTTTTTGGAAACCTTCTAAATATAACATTAAAATCTCTGGTCTCCGGATACATTAATATATTCTCTTGAACAATATTTATTAATTTCTTAAAATTTACAATTTCGATTTTTCTAATTTATTTCCAAGGTTTTCCTAATACACAATCTTCTTTCATATGCAAAATCAAAAATTTATAATTTTTCAAATTACGATTACAAAATTATTCTTCATTAAAATGAAAATAAACTTTAATTATTTAGTTTTTTTTTTTTCATAATATAATTTATTATTCGTTTTTCTTCTAAAAAATTCGAAAAAATTAAATAATTTTTTTTTCTATGTTTTTGTCTTTGTCACGGTTGGAATAACCTCTAAACGTTTTTCCGCTACGTATTTAATTCAAAGAAACTTTATTTCTATTTCTATATTATTTTATTTTTAAAAATTTTTTTTTGTAAATATAATACGAAAATTATTACCAAATTCTTATTACCTACTTTCAATTTCTATATTGCTGCTCTATGATGATGCATTTTATTACGGTGCGATGATTGTGAAGGCGGCAACAGCAGCACAATTACTTTAATTCCACTTGTACATACTTAAATTTCCATATTTATATCTGTATAAAAAACACATAAAAAATTATATTTTATTTTTACAATATGATTAAAGTTCAAAGTTCTTTGGAATTAAAACGATGTCTATATCTGACCATTACAGGTGGAATAATTATAATATACAGGTCAAAGTTCCACTTATTACCACAAAACTTTTAGAATCTACTTGTCGTTCTAGTTAAATGAATTCTAAATTGACCGATGACGTTTATGAGCCGATCGGGGAGGGAAATGACATAATGTATAAAAAAAATGATTAAAAATAATTCTTTGTATATAAGCGAACGATTAACGAGGAAAAGTTTTAAGGGAAATTACTTTTTTTAATTAATTTTTTAGCTGGAAATCTTAATTGTTTTTAAGTTTTTGTTGGATGGTTAATTTTCTTTTGCAAAGGAAGTGAATTGGCATCGGCAATTAAAAATTATAAAGGATTATTGTTTGATGGGCAAATGAATTTGAAGGGACACAACATTTATGGTAGCAAAGTAATTGAAAATTTAATTTATAATAAGTTTTTCTAAAGTTTTTTTAAATGTTTATTTAATGATTGTCGGATATTTTGTAATTTTGTAATTTAGGTTATTGGGTGTGAAATCTGTTTTTTTATTATTTTTTATGAATATATCGTAAATTGACTTGATTTATTACAACAGATAAAAAGTTTTTTATTAAGATTTAAATTTATACTTTAAAGACATTATAAATTTCATGAACAATGCAAAATTTGTAATTAAATGATATTTGAAAATTTTATTTTAAATGATTTTCAATTACGATAACCTCTGTCGATTATCTCCAATTTTTTTTTATGGAAGTATGTAATAAAATTGTAAATTTGTTAATTGTGTAATTTGAAAATTTATTATTTTTTGCATATAATAATTTGTTATTTACTGGGTAAATAGACAAAAATTTTGTCACTAATCAGAAATTATTGATAGAATTTGAAAATGGGAAATTTTTTGTTTCAAAAACTGTGACCTGTAATGTCAGACATTAATTAATTTAACATGGATTGTTAAATTTAATTGTCAAGTTGCGGGCAGAACATTTTATAGGGAAACGTGTGGTTAACAATAATTCTGCGGGTATTTAATCAAAATGATTTTTACGATTTTATGAAACTCGTATAAAAACTTTCGTTAACAAAATAAATTATAATAGTTAAATAAATAATTTAAATACGAATTAACTTGAAAATGTTTTAAATGTTCTTTGAAACTGACAGTTTATTAATGAATTTGTAAATCTTCAGAGAAATTGTCAATAAAATAATTTGGTATATTTTCAAAATCATTTTTAATTATTTAATATAAATGGTTTTCTTGGAAACGAAGTTTTTTGTAAATATAAATACAGTCAGAACTTATCCTTTTCGTTGTACCCATTAATTGATCCATTAATTTATTTTGTTAAAAGGAATTTAAATTACGTTTGAAATGATTTAAGCTGAAACATTTATAAATGTTCGGCAGTGATGTATACATACAAAGCGTAAAAATAAAAAAAGTTCCCATCACAATCGTATTTTATGTTACGACATATATCGCGTATTTATTGATTCGATATTCTAAGGAGTCATTAAAGCATGTCTAAATGGTCGTAGCTCGTAGCCACTCAATATGTCACAGTCAAGTTTAGTTTACGCGCCAATCCTCTTTCACAATCTAACCAACATGCAACATGTTCACACTATAGTTTTAAAATAGGTTCAAATTTTAATTATAATAATTTGTAGATAAATGAAGTTGAAATTTCGGATACAAGGTTAGATTAGATTTATAGTTAGAGTGGGCCACAGATATTTTTTTTTTCACTACAGGAATTTGGCTTATTGTGATATGCTTTCTAATTATTCATTACTGAAAAAGCCTGTACTGTCAAACGAAACAATAAAACTCGTTCAGTGACAGCATCTTCGTTTCCGAAGGACCATTCTAGGTATCGAAGCCGTCTATGTCATAAACATGTTTCAGTATATTTTCATACTCTTATTGACATACCATACACACGTTTTCTACTCACAGTCCAGTTTTGTGTAGATGCTTTATCTAATTTATACTTTTTCATTTCTCAATATTTTATTTGCAACTTGATGAATATGACTTTCAAAATTAAAACTTTTTTTGAAAACAAAAAAATAGTCTGGTTACTAAAGATCATTAAACTCTCGTCACATATTACCTAGATATTTCCAAAAGTATATCAAAAGAAAAATAACACCAGTAACCTTATTTTCAAGATTATATCACATTTTTTTATGCTAAATTATTATCTATATTAAATACATAAAAAATTGATGTTTTTTTCTTTTCTAAATATTTTTATCTTTGTTGTTGTTGCTACAGTTAACTTGCTTTTGAAAACCCCATTAAAAAGCTCATCATGTTTTGCACATTAATGAAACCTCTCAACTAACTTCAAAAATACATAAAAACTTAAATAAATTTAATTTATCATAATTCACTTTGCTCATAATTTTTTGTTATCAAAAGTCATTCTTTTTGCAACAATAATAACAATTCGAATTCGCCCCGTCCCCCAACCATAATTTTTAATTGGTAAAATATATATAATTTTCGCCTGAGATGATTATACCTTACCCAAAAAGCTTCGAAAAGCTTAAAATTTATTAGATTTTATATCAAAATTTCCCTCCAACATTTTTTTTTTTTTGTGAACAAAAAAGAACACTTTAATAGAAAAATTGCACCGAAACTTTAAAAAAGTTTTTCCTCTTACTACAAATTCGCTTATAAGCTTTAATTTTTATGCACTCTATTACCAAGAGTTTTTCTTGCTTTGTTAACCCCCCTTGCGCATGGTTTACCTGATGGTTTTGTTTACGTATATATATAAATTGTTACTATTTAATTTATGTTGAACGTGTTCGATTACGTGGTAACGAAAATGGGTATAATATTTTTCATACCAACAACAGCAACAACAACAATGAAAAACCATAACAAACTTTTTTTTTTTTTTTACTATATTTATAATATTTTTTATTTGTGTTGTTTTTGTTGGTTCAAACTTCAAATACCTGAGCTAACAATCAGTTCAGGTGTAACTGGCTTTGATGAATGAACGCGGTTTTTGAGAAGTTAACAAAAAAAAAAATGATGAAAAATTCGTTGTAGATTTTTATTATTCGTTTAATTTTTTTTTTTTTTGTTAGCTTCGGTTGCGTTTTCGTATCGTATTTTTCTAATATTTAATTTAATTTTCGGGGTTAATTAAAAGGATTTAATTTTCGGGGTTAATTAAAAGAAAAAACGGAAATTAAGTGTAGCCGATTTTGGGATCCATCAAATTTAAACTTTCTAATTTGAATTTAAAACTTTAGACTGTTCGCACGCGGCATAAAATGTGACAATAATTAAACGTGGTAAAAAAAAAAATGTAATTAAAAAAATTAATAATTTTGACGTGGATAATTATTGTGTATATAGAATTATTTAAGTGATAATTAAAAAAAAAATATTAATAATTAAAATATTGTGAATAAATTGATAAGTTAAATGTCAAGAAATTCAAATTTGGATTAAAGTTTCTTGGACAAATTACCTAAAGGATTAACAATTTTATTCAATTTTTTGTAATTTATAAAAGTAAATTGGAATTTTTCAGTTTTTTTTTTGTAAGTTACAATATTTACAATCAGCCTATTTCATGTTGCAGAGTTTGCAGTCTATACTTATGTAATTTAGTGAATATTTTCACTGATTGAAGCGTTGATCGTTAGCATAATTCATATTCGTTTAATCCTGAAAATTTTCATATTAAATTATTAATTTTCTTGCTCAAAACTTAATTTCTACCAATTTTTTCTTTCAAAATTTTGTAAGGTTCATAAAGTTATTATAATTAAATTTTCTTAATTAAAAAATATTTGTAGCTACCTTGACCCAGTTCTTCTAAAATTAGTTTTTTTTATTAGTGCAGTCAATTTAATATTGTTTTAATATAGAAATTAGATTGTTAATTAAGAGTTTCATCTAAAATTTCTAATTACAAAATAATGGAAGGTTACAAAAACAATTTCATATTTTATTTATATAGTCCCTCAAAATAAATTTTAATTTAAATATTAATAGAATATTTTTTGAAAACAATAATTTAAAATTTTCACACACATAATTTTTTCATTAATTTGTCAAGGTAATTTTTTGACTTAACGAAATTCGATTCCTTTTTGTTTAATTGAAAAATCGATATTTTAAAAATATTGAAACTCTTTTTTATTTACACATTTTTTGTGTTGTTTGTATGTTTTCGAAACAACAAAAATGTTATATTAATAATTATATAATTAATTATTTATTACCTTAACCCAATAAATTTTAACCTAAAATGATCTATAACTTAGGAAATTATAACTATTAAAATTGTTAATTACTTTATTTTTGAACTAAATAACAATTAAAATTTTATGAATCTATTTTTATAGACGTCATAACATTAAAATGGAATTTTTAATTATTTTTTTCCTATATCAGAGCAGCTAAGGTACAATTAACTATTTTTGTGGCTACATTTGATTATTTATATTAGATTGATTCTGGATCAATTTGTTACACAATAACAACATGTGCTATTAAATGGCTATAAATTATACTTCTATTGTGAACAATTTTTAAATTTGTCTATTTGTTAGTACAGCTTGGAACTGCTAATCATTCTAGCACATTTTATTAGGGTTGCCATCGTGTTAGAAGTTGGGATAACGCCAGTCTATTTTGACGACTTAGTTTATTAGAGTACGCTTAAATTACTAGTACCATTTTAGTCAAATCAATTTTAAGTACTGTATCTAAAATGTACTTTATAAAATACCAAATTATTTAATTTAAATAATTTTTCGCACTCAATATTTATATTTCAAACATTTAAAATGTAAATTTTAACATCAAATTCTATTTAAATAATTAGTACCTATAAAATTAGAGTACTAAGTAAATTAGTTTTTATAATTCCTGATAATAATTAACCACGATTTTATGCTTAATCATTTATTACAAATTGTGATATTGATAGTTTAAGTCATAAATAAAATAAACTAATTTGAAACATTTACTTAAACGTGAACTAGTACTGTTTAAGTACTAATTCTTCAAGACTGTAAATAAAGATATATAAAAATGTAATTTAGACTAATAACGATCAAATACGATAATTTACTATGTGATTGTAATTCGACTAAATTACATTTTTATATATTCACTATCTAACGTCCTAAAGTATTACTATCTAACGTCCTATAATTTAGTACAAATATGTTTCATATTAGTTTATTTATAATTATATGTTGTTTTATTAATAATACAACCTTTTCTTACCATAAGTCATTAATTGTCCAGCTAAAATTATAGTAATTTGAAATAAATTTTAATCTTTGCAAATAAATTTTTATCTTTGCTGTGTGGATTGATTGAAAAGCTAATACAGTTTCAAAGTTAAAGTTCACAATGTTTATAGTAGTTACAGAAATTAATATTTCAAACTGATAAAGTCTGTAAAATATAATTAACAATTTCAATTCTTAGTAAATTAGATCATTTAAATAAGAATTATCTGTTATGAAAGACTGATTTGTAGCCTGTGTCTTAGTAACTTTATTTGTTACAATGTTTTATAAGTAAATTACAAATCCGTACATAAATTATCTAAAGTGTTACATAAAAAAAATTTACTTTTCTGAAAGTGTTTTTCATGTCAATATAGAAATAATTTCCAATAACTGATGTGCTAATAAATTCCTAAAGGGTTTTAAGTTTGAGACTATTTATTTTCGTAAAACAACAAAAAAAAATTTCATGCTAAACATAAATATGTTTTGTTGCTAGTTAAAAATAATCATAAACCATAAAATGTAAATAAAAGTGTTTTTAAATAGTTTTTTTTTAGTGCAAAAATAAAAATTAAATATAAAACTGAAAATAAAACAAAAAATGCCAATAATCACGTGAATCGTGAAAAATTTATGCATCGATAATTTATGTTTGTGTGTAAAATAAGTGCATTTTTCCCAACACTAACTAAAACTACTGAAATAGTTTTCAATTTCCTCGGTAATTCTTTTTCAGACAAAGAATTACCATAAAAATGAAAAGTGAAAATTTTTGAATAACACTAAGAAAAAGAAATTGTAAATTTTTGTATTTTTATTTTAATGAAGTTGAAAAGTTGATGAAATAAAAAATTGTTTAAATTTTGAGTTTTTTGGAATATTTTCAGATAAATAATTTCAAAATTTCTTTTTAAAGAAAATGTTGTTAAATTCTCTTTCTAATAATGATAGCCATTACCATTCTAATTATTTGATTTAACTTTTGGCAAGTAACAATTGAATTTTATTTTTATTTAAATTTTCATAAATATCGAAAATCTCAAGCTAATATAGTTTCCCTACAATTGAAAAACATTTTAAGATAAAAATCATTTTACGTGACTAAATTAAGAATAAAAAAGTTATACTTAACCTAAAAAAAAATTTATGTAATAAAAAAAACTGTAAGATAGAAAACCCTTAAAATTTATCTGGATTAACAAAAAATTGTTAAACTTATAGGGTCCCAATAACAGTTTAACAATATATTTGTAACTTTTTTAACTGATATTTAAATAGTTTAGTTAAATTTTACTAGATAGAAATGAATAATTTTTATATAAGAAAAATCTAAAATTTTCTGATAAACAATTTCTAAACAATCTTAAAATTTCTATTAAACATTTTGTTAATTTAATAATTTAAAAATTTTCTAATAAAGTCTTTGAATATTGAATTTTAAATATCGATTCTGAGGTACTAAGATCGATTCATATCATTGGCATTTTGTCTTTAACAACATTATTTTGAATAATGAAATTGTAATTATGAATAAAATTTATTTCCAATACAAAAACGAATCCGGAAAACAAGTAACGCTTAGTGGCGTGGCGTTGAATAATTTCCTGCACGCGATTATTATCTCATCGTCTTAAGAATTGATAAATTTTATAAATAACTTTTAATTATATAGTATTTTATGTAGAATAAAATTATGTACTTACGATAAATAGTAAAATAAAATTAACAATTTTCAATTTAAAATTATAAAAAATTATTTTCAATGAAACTTTATAGCTACATAAAAAAAAAATTAATTTTGTACTTAACGAAATAGAAAAGTAAACAAAAATTTAGAAAATTTATTATGTAAACAGATTAATTTAAATATTTTATTTTGTATTTAAATTATTCAATTTCAATAACACATTAATTTAAATCTTAAAACCTTAATGGAAATTTATTTATTTATATACTTGCGATTTTCGTTTGTTAAAAGTAAACTGAAATAAATAATTGTAACTAGTGAATTTGATTTAATATGATTTTAACGATGCAGATTAGTTCACTATATTAAACATTGTATTTATGTTACAGTATGATCTCGTCATTTGTTAAGAAACAAACTTAATAGTTTTTGTAAAAATAATACAAATTTTCATCCATTTTGAATATAATGTAAAACATTCATTTATCAATTTAGGAAGCTAATCGAATTTTTCTATACTTTTAAATACCTAATTTCAATGTACCTGTCACAAGATTACATAGCATCTGTCAAACATTAATTCATCAAATAAATAAACAAACTTTGAAATGTAAAAAGAAAGTTGAAACATAGAAATATAAATAAAAAAGAAAAATTGATTATAAAATTATTTGACATTTTAAAGCGACATAGCCGAAAAGTTCAATTCGAACTAACTTTTCTGTAGAACATCGTGGCACTGCCATGCGAGTTTAACTAATATCATATATTTCTATATGTTTAAACCGCAGCGAGAGAAACTCTAGGGCAAGATTTACATAGAATCTGTCAAAAATTAATTTAAATTAAGTGAATAAATCAATACTTCTCCGGACGCTGTGGATAATAAGAATGTTTAAGCTTTAGAGAGCAGTTTTGTAATATAACTGAATATATTATATAAATATTTCGCGGTGTGCCCTTTAAGAATTTAGTATATTAACTATGGCAGTACTTAAAAACATAATTTTAATTGATTTTTAACGTAAAATATTGAATTGTTCGTTATTTGTGATTGGAAATATTGCACCAATCTAAATTATACAAAATAAATGCATGTTACTTTTGGCTCTAATGCTGACAGTACTAATAAAAGTAATTTAGGCAACACTGAAAGAAATATGTAATGCTTTTTACTTATCCCATATTTGACAGAACTTTGATTATTTCAAAATTATATTAACAATAATTAAATACATATGAAAATGAAATATTATTTGTACCCCTTATTTATCTTAGTATCATCAGGCTCGAGAGAAGCCAAATTATCTAAAAAAAATATGTTATATTAAAAACAAAATTACTAAATTAAGCTAAATTAAATGTAAAATTTCTAATAATCTTTTTCTACTCAATAATTCTTGTAACTCAAACCAGACCTCTACAAAAATATTGAATTTCTCCTATATATTTGTTAGATTTTGTCTTAGTACCTCATATTATCAAATATTAAATTAAGCCTTAAGGTAAAACAAATTTGTAAAACAATAAACATAAAAAATGATTGATTAAATCGTTTTATTATTGTTATTAAATATTAATCGAAATTTTGTATCTAATATTTAACCATTAGTTCATCGGTTGATATAATTGTTTTAAATAATAAAAGCCATCATCATACACTACAGAAACTTTGTCGATTAAATTAGATTAAAATATTCGTTTATTATATAGTTTTTAAAATTCCGGACTTGTAAATATCGTGACTTTTAATGAAAGAATAATAAAATGCAATTGAGTTGGTTACAACCAGAACTGTTGAAGTCAATTTGTTTTTTTCAATATTGAATTAATTTTATTATTTCAATATGTTATTATTTTACATTTTATATTTGAATATCAATAATTGCAAAAAACGCTGCTAAATGTCAAGCTTTTTTGTGGAAAAGTGTAGGATATTTTCAGCTTTAGATCTTCTTGTTACATACTACATTTGTCGGAATACAACTCTCATATTTGTACAGGTGCAAATACTGTACTTAATAGAGTACAAAACTAAGCAACCACCAAAATGTAGTAACTCTTAATCAGTTCTACGCAGATAACTACTAAAAAACTGGTCCAAGAAGATTAAGTGTATTTTGTCACGCAGTACACGAAGAGCAAGCAGCCTAGCCACATAAAGAATTACTTGAGCTAAATTTCTATCACACACATAAATTTCGAAATTCGTTTATTGCTCGAACCACAAAATTATGGAACTACACTACTTCATGTGTTGTCTTTGAATTATACTAGAAACGAGTTTAAGATGAATGTGAAGCTTCTGTTACACTAATTGCTTGCCAATCATAACATCATGAACTTCCATCCATCCCGAAAGCCAAATTCTGTACTCACAGTTAAGTGAAAAAAATTTCATTATAAAAAAAATATATTTTCTTGGTAGTTTAGTATTTTAGTATTTAAAAGTTGAATTTTTGGTTAGGAAAAATAAAATTTTGACGGTTCAGTTTTCCTTTCAAATAAATAACTTGAAAGGTGATAATTTTAACAATTAAATTAACCATTTTTTTATAGTTTAGGGGTTAAAACTTAATTAAGGACATTTTAAATTAATGCACGATTTTTGTGCCGTCTTTTTACAATATTTTTGTTTTCAATGCTATATAAAAGCAAAAATTAATTATTCTAAAACAGTCGCTAAAATTGAACCAAAATTTAATTAGTTTATATAAAAATAATTAAAATGGTCAGCTAAATGGTCAGTTAATACTTGACATTTATGGTATCACGACAAAAAAATATGTTATTTTTAATAATGAATCAACTTTGTCCATCAATGTTGAAAATTTATGTTTTTTTTTTAATATTTTTAATAATAATATTAAATTTTATAATTTAGATTGACTTTGTTTTTGACATTGTAAATAATTATAAAATGTAATTCAAAACTTGATGTAACTATAATTTTAAATATGAAATAATTATTATATTATAAGTACGGTTTCATTAGCAGTACTAGCTGCATTGATTAGGATAATCTGTAACCCACATTTACTCTAAACTTTAACTAACCTTATTATCTCACATATTAAATAAATTAGGGTTTAATTTTGATTGCATCTTTTAAACTTCTAGGAAAATTAACTTTAAAGAATTGTCGAAAATTGTAATTTTATCGGATTTTACTATAGTTAGCAATAGTTTTGTCCTGCTTATTAATTAATTTGTATTTGATATTAACTAATAAACTTAATAAATCGGGTTAAAATATTTAAATATAGCCGTGTTAAATATGTTTAATATTATTATCAAAATCATTATGTATAATTTACTGGACTAATCTTATCAGCATTACATTTTTAAGTAATCCTTTCGGAAAATTCTTTTAATAGCCTATCAATGGTAAACTTACTCGAAATATTTGATTATATAGCGGATAGTAGAAAATATTTTCTGATTCAATAATATGTGACAACAGAACATTAACTACAAATGAACTAATATTTTATTAAAACTTTTTGAAAGAAATTCGAGAAATACATGATTCAGATACGATTTCTTACGAATATAATTTTGGTATTAAAATCGTAAAATTGAGAAAATCTCACAAAACGTTAGGATAACATTATGCTAATATAGATGACCTTATTTGAAATCTGTAGATGTAAACTTTTATATTCTTAAACCTTCAAAATTAATTATGTAATATTTATAAATGCATTGCGTAAAATATAAAATTACAAAAAAATTTCACAATTTTTGCTAAAGTTCAAATAAAGTTCATTAAAGATAATGCCATTTTTAGCAAATATTGTACACCACACCTATATAACCAAGGCCGTTCAACATCCAATGACCAAACAATTTTTTTTATAGTACACATTCATCTTTATCTTATAGATATATCAATCTTTACTAAATAACTATCTCATATACATTTTCATAAAATCACAAATTGCTTAACTATCTCTCAAAATCAAAAAAAAAAATCTACATTTTTATTTTGTAATATCTTTTTTGTATCTGTCCGTTTCAAGTTTATTATTCAAAAACTTACTTCATAATCCTGTTTTGTATTTAAATACAATAATTTTCCACCAGCATTGGGCGCGAAAAATCTTATTTACCAAAAAAAAAATACTGTAGCTACTATAATGAAAAACTAATAAAGTTGTTCAAACTAAAAACTAACTTCATTTTTTGTTTTTAAAATGCATCATCATTCATCGAAACAGCAGAATTGAAGAAAAATTACGGTCGGAAGTTAACAATATAAGTTGAAATACAAACGTAGAGAATAATATATCCGCTTTTAATGCCAAATATATGTATATATAATTTTATGAAATTATGAAATTTATTCAAATTTTATTTACTAACAGTCAGTCAGCAGCAGTCATTCCGCCAGTAAAGAAAACAGAAATTTTATATTTCAATCTTATGATATATTTCATAATCTACGAAACTAAAAAAGCATAAAAAACATTACATTTATATGCTAAATATTAGCACATACTTAAAGTATAATGTCTAAGTTCAAATATCTAGTTACGAGTAACTAGTAACTACGATGAATTATGGAATGAATAATTATGATGTGTTGTGATTGCATGAAAAGTTGAAAAAATTGCACTTAAATCGATTTTTCGTTACATTTTCGAAATGTAATTTTACAATATTTCGTCTAGGACTCGGAGTTTGAATATGTGGACCTATACGTCTGCATTCTGCAGAATGAAATTAACATTTCGGTTAGTTTTATGATCAAGTAAAATTTGTGGTCGGTAATAAATTGAGTGGGTCACTAACAAAATTTCCAAATTATATAAAATTCATTCCTGATATCCTTAAGATTTCATAATTTGTAAACGCTCCTGAAATAGTTTACAAAACGCTGTTTTTTTTACAGTGCCAAGTTTTTGGATACCACCAAATTTATCACATTTTTTATGTTTCTGTGAAAAAAAAAACTGAATTTTTTTTTTATTAAATTTGTAATTTGAGTTGAGATGTAACAATGACCAACACTAAACATCCATAAAATCCGAAAAAAATTAAGATTTATTTCTAATGTCTATGAGAGTTTCTAAGGTCTAAGCATTATTGTAAATTTGTGTTATTGCAACTTTTGTTAATTTTCTTGCCATGGTAAATTTCAATTCGTTTCTTGTGACCATCTATCATTAAATTAAAAAAAATATTCATCAGTTAATTTAAATAATTATAGAAATATGACACCATCAAAAAAAAAAAAAAAAGAGTCTTGAAAAAATATCAATTTACCAGCATAATCAACACGAATGTTACGAAATCGACAACAAAAACCAATTTATTATCGCCACTACTGGAAGTATATATACAATGAAAGTGTTGAAAATTATCACTACTATTGTTAAATAATAGGCTGTTTTTAGATGTGAAAATTTTCTGTTGAATTTGCATTTTCATTTTTTTTTTTATTTTTCGTTTGTTGATGTTATTTAATGTATGAATTTTTTATGAAATTTTATTTAATTTTAATGTTAACACTAATAAAATTTCAATAATTTTTTTTATTTTTATGATTTTTTGTTAAGTAATTTAATATTTTGGGTGAATTTTTTGTAATATTAGTTGTTATAAAATGATTTTGATCTTATTATACAGAATTGATTAAACTAATTATATTCGTTTTGACAGATTTTTATATTTCAAAAATATCTAATAACAAAATTATGAGATGTTTTTATACTTAATATCCACTGGCTCGGGATAAGCACTATAATTTTTAGTAAAAGTACTACAGTTTTTGAACGAGGAAATTGTTATTATATTAGTGTTAATTAATTATAGTAAAAATGTTCAATAAATTTAGTAGTGGTGTCATTAGCCGGGTAATCGGAAATTACCATATTAGACTGTTGAGAAAATAGTTAACTTTATCAGTTTATCGAGTGAAAGTTATACTAATTAATTTGTTAAACAACCCTTAATATAATTACACCCTTTTAGTTAAGTACCAAATAATTATTAATTATTTTCCGGTACTTAAAGTTATTCCTTTTGAAACTATTATGTGAATCTAAGTAAATATTTTTAGAACTTACAATTAACACACATAAAATTATTATCATTATTGATTTTCAAAATTCTAATCAAACTTTATTACATCAATTTTTTTTTTTTTATCAAAAACAATCAAAAAATAATTTTTTATGAAGAATTATTGTAAAAACCATTATTTTCTGAAATTCAGATTTAATTTTTGTTATCTGGGGAAATTATAGATAATAAAGTAATAAAAATGTTAATATTCGATTGACAGGTCAATCTCTAATCCAGGCAGTTTTGTACTTAAATAATTGAGTATTAATAATGAAAATTAAAAGTAATATTTACGGAGAATTCTATTAAACACTTCTGAAATTTGAAGGGGTTCCATTCCAAGTTATAATAATGTTTGTTTGATGCTAATCTCTTAATAGCAACAGGCAGTACATTGACATGAAAAGACCAGTAATGCAAATGCGTTTTGTATTGCAGAATTTAATAATGTATTTTAGATTATGTAAGAAATAATTAAAATATTTTAAATAATTTTGTTTACATCAGTAATACTGTCAAATTTATGTCCATTATTTAAATATCTTAGTACAAGAATTAAATAGAACACTAAGTTTACTCCTTTTACCAACATGCAAATGTGGGACAACCAACGCCAAAATTAATTAACGTGTGGAAATAAAACGTATCTTATTTTGCGAACTTCCACATTTTACAAATTAATCGATTCATTTTAAAATCAATTATATAATAATTTTACTGAAGTATGAGAAGTATATGAGAATTGTGGTCGAAATATACTTACTAACTGTCGCTGACCATTCTACTCCCAAACATTTATTTCACCGAAATCAGATGATAAAAATAATTTAATTAATCAAGAAAATCATTTTGAGGACTTCAGTCTTTAACTTATAAAATATACCAAAAATTTGAGGATTAATATCATTTATTAATTCTATACTTTTAGCATATTGGTTTCAATTGGCGTTAGTTTCAAGTCTCAAGTTTTAGCCCTTCTTGATCTGGTGAACTGACTGACAGACTAATTGAAATTTTAAAGCATTTTGTAATATTATAAAAAATTACTATAAACTCTCTAATTTTAATTAAACAATATTTTTTATGATTATAATTATAGTGTAATTAATTAAGTTTAATAACGATAAAAGTTTAGTTCTTTTTTAATTGTAAAATTATTTACATTAAATTTATGTAATTTGAATATAAATATTTACATTTTAAATGCATATTTAGCTAAATTATTTATCATAATTTCATTATATTTTATGATTATATCATAAAAAATATTCTTCATTTATTGACACTTATTTATTTGCCCTAAATTTACTATAAAAGTATGTTTTAAAATGTGTAAATTCAATTTTTTTTACATAAAAATTTATTTATAGTTTAATGAATTGAATGTAAATAAATTTTTTAGCAATAATTAATATAGGGTAAACTGACTAGTAAATGGTAATACTAATTTTAAAGAGTTATCACTAAAAAATAATTTGTATTTCTCATTATTTCTTATATTAAAATTCATTTTATTCAATTTTATCTAATAATTTACCAATTATTTGCTTAGAATAGCAAATTTCCTGTTTATTTTTCTCTACTTTATTCATAAATTTTCTATAATCTAAAAAATTTGTAATTTAAAAATTCTTTATAAAAATCCGAGAAACAAAACCAAAATTAAACAAAATTATTTTATCTAATAGAATTTTTGTTTTTTTGTCAATGTAATATTAAATGTAATCTTATCTAAAAAAACAATGTTGACAATTAATAAACAAAGCATAAAATAAATTAGGTAATCTAATGTTAAATTGCTACTTTCCATATAAATAATGTCGATTAAAGTTTATTTTAGTTAATATTATCATATTACTTAATCAAGAATTTTAGATTATTTAAATTTGTTTTAATTATCTATAACCTCAATTAAAATGAACCTTGAATTGTTGGGAACAAAAAAAATAATGAAGATTAAATGCATCCACTTAGGAAATCGGTCATATTCCCAGAGTCCGATAAATAAATAATAATATTAATAAAATTAATAGTAAATACTAAATTAAAATCTTTTATTTTAAATAGTTCATTCGTTTATATAAATTTTATACCTTAACAAGACTTTTCTAAACCGAATATTGAACGATTCTTCAGGGGGTCGATTTATGTAATTCCCTATTAGTTCGCAATTATGTTTTCTGACGATAAATCTTAGTATTAACTATAAAAGTGACTCTTTTAAAACGTACTATTAGTTTTTTCTTCTTCACTTCACTTGGGATCATATCGGCCCAATGATATAGAAGTTTCATAACTTTTGCTGATCTTTATAGTGAAATAACTTTCAATTGCAAGAAGGAGATTGCTTTTAAAAATGAGACATTTGTTGTCAGCTAATGGTCTCATCCATTAGAGTTTTTAAAATCACAATTACATATTGTAAAGTTTTATTACTGATACACTCTTTTAAAGCTCAGTCAATTTAAAGCGATATTCGGTCGGGGCGATACTTGGGTTTAAAACGATAATTCGGTTAGGAACCTTATGTATTACAGCATAAGACGGGCACCGTCGTATTACTATAAGGAAACAATATTAAGTTCAGTCCGTTTAAATAAGTTAAAGCTTTTTTTAATTCGGTTTTTGTTTTACCTAAAATGATCGTAACTTTTTAATAGAGGGTCTAATTCAAACTTTATACTAACTTTTTAAAATTATTCAAGTTCTAATCCAAAAATTTGTCTTATATTTAAAAAAAAAAAGAAATTGTTTTGTTACATTTTGCTTGTATGTCTAATTTCTTCCTTAATGCGAGTCGGTTGCGTCTAAAACGGACCAAATTATTTCGCTATATTACCTAATACATAAAAATAATTGAACAAAACATAAACTTATGATAATTTATAAATTTTATTTAATTAATATTTTATACAATATATTTTAATTTAATTAATTTAATAACAAAAACTTAATTAGAATACAAAAACGAAATAAATACTTTTTTTTTCTCTTCGCAAATTTATCACTTTTTCCTTACAATAAATTCTTCGAAACAATATTTCTATATATTTTAATAAATTCATTTTTTCTTTTTTTATAAATTCTTTGTACCAACTCCATCTATTGTCAAATCCATTAACAGACCACCACCACCTTTTTGTCCTAATAAACTTTTCTTTTCCGGATCTTTTGATTTTTTCGGTTTCGGACGATTTGTATTTGTATAACGATTTAATACACCATCATCTTCATCCATCATTCGTAATATTAATAATTGATCTGATGAATCAATTGGTGCTATTGATATATCGCGGACAGCACGAAACTTACCACAATTATTTAAATGTTCATTTTCCAAACGAAAGAAATTCCATATAAATCGTCTAATAACTTCAAGTGGTGCTGTTATTGATGTCATCGCTTCACCACCAATTAATTGTAATTGTTGTAAATAAAATGATAGCATCCAAAAAAATCGTAATATGAAATCTTCAATTATTGCAAAATAATAATAATGTGATGAATAAACAATTTCATCACGTAAAAATCGATTATCAGTAGCATTTTTATCAAATAAACCCCAATCCATTTTAATATCCCAAATATAAGCGTACGTTGATGATACAATTGCCATTAAAAACCAAAGCCATGTAAATGGATTATCATATGTATTACTATATTGATTTGAATAATAATTTCGTAATGTTGCTAATATAACAACAGCAAATGTCGTTGAATATTTACCAGCATTAACTAAATGTGGAAATGCTTCTTTTGAGTCACGATAACGTCTTAAACATTGAGCAAATCGAAACCATGCCGGTAAACAATTAACAAATGGTCTAATAAAATAATCTTTTTGAAGACATATTGACGTATCACCAGCTTCAAGCCAATTACCATCATTCATTATATAAAAGCATGTTAAAAATTCAAAATCTAATAATGCTGTTGCCAAAGAATTCAATTGATCGGCCAGCCAGAAATCAGCAAAACCAACATGTAATAATGGTGCTGTAATCATTCGCCAACAAATACGTAATAACCAAAATCTGGCATCATGTCGGAATATTTTCAATGGATTTACCAAAAAACAAATCATTAATACTGTTAACATCAAAGGATTCACATAAATCGGTATTCCCAAACTGGTACTGTACAAGAAACTCAATAAACTCAATGTCCAGACAACACCAAATATTCCAGCCAATTCCATTAAATGCTGTTCCGATAAATGATTACGTGGATCCAATTCAAATATTAATACATGATTAACACCAGATGAACGCCAACCATACACATTAATACCAATTAAAAATATGAATTGAATAATTAGAAATGGTCCACGATATAAACGTAATGCCATTTTTAAATCATTATTTGGTAAATTATTATAATTAGCAGTTAATAATACTGCAACAAATAATACAATAAAACTACCAGAAAATAAACCAACTTTAAATGTTGTCCATGGACTTTGTTTTTCACCTAATGGTGGTACACGTAAACGTTTCATTGCACGCTGCCGGTTACCTTCATCCAATTCACTTGTTACCAATGTTTCAGTTTCATGGATAATATTATCAATATCTTTGTTAACAAAAAAATGTGATGTATCGACATATTCTTGACGCCATTTAGCACCATAATCAACTCTCAATAATTTATCATGTTTTTTTAAGATTTTCCGAAATCCAATATGATTTAAATTTTGATAATTTTGTAATAATATTAAACTTAAATAGAATTCACTGAATGCTAATTTAAATTCTTGTTTTTTACGATTCGGTAAACCAATTTTATTTAATGATTTCGATTTTTTTGCTAATTTCTCGGTTGAATCTAATGAAGTTTTCAATTCAGCTGATAATGTTGCAAATTTTCGTGTAGCTTCTGCCAATTTCTCTGAATAAAATGTATTGATTTTTTTCAATTCCTGATCACAATAATGAAAGAATTGTTCATCAAAATTAGCAAAATGTCGTTTTAAAACTTCTTCTTCGACACTTTCAGTTGCTGGTGCCTCTTCGAATGCTTGATACAGCATTGTTTTCATTTCTTCATAATTAATATATTGTTTATGCCATTCTGGTGTAATATGAGCAGAAAGATGTTCAGCGAATTTCATTTTGATTTATTTAATTATTTAAAATTACTTTTAACAAAGAATTTTTTTAATTAAAACTCTGACATTTGAATTAAAATTAAGTTTTTTTTTTTTAATTTTAAATTACGATTACCGAAATAATTGCACAAATAATTTTTAATAACTTTTCTGGTGAATTTCTTGTAATTAAAAGAATTAATTTGCAATTTAGTTCACCTATTTATAATATTTTCATTAGATTTATCTAAATTATCTGCATATTTTAATTATTATCAGTAATAATTGCAAATTAATTTAGTAAAGAATTTCTAAAATTATCACAGATAATATAAAAAAAATTATTGTTTAAATATTTGATTAATTAATTTTCACTTAAAAAAATCGGATTTTTATGTATCTTTTTTGTGTTTTTTTATTAGTGTTTATTGGGTAGATTAATCGCATAAAAAAAATGTAAATATTATTTTAATAAATATTATTTTTTCAATAAATTATCTGTGATTATTATGTTTTTTTAATATTAAAGTCGAGATTATAAATTCACATAAAAATTGTAAATTTTTTTTTTGTGATTTTGTATTACGAAAAGATAAGATTGTATTTGTTTCCGAAATTCATAAAATTATTACACAAATACACTGTTAAAAACTCTCTGAGAGAAATTTATACATAATATTTTAAATCCAGAGCGCCCCTAACACTAATACACTCAGGCACTGTTTTAAAAAGTTAATTAAAATTCTAATGACGCCTGGCTCCGATTAATGAAAATACTTAATTTATGCAAATAATTTAAGTGTTCTATGAAAAAAAAATTGAAGTGAAATTATTGTTAAGGTCAAATTTACTATATTTTTGTTATTGTTATTGTAAATGTTAATATTTTTTAAGTACATTTAGTATAAATTTCGGTATCACAATCTGTAAACGAATTAAGTAACAATATTACAAACACGACACGATCAATTTCAGTTCTATGTGATCATTTTGAGATCATTAAATAAACACTTTTTTTTTTTTTTTTGAAGAATATTGAATTTATTTATTCGGATTAAGTGTTTTTGTATATAGTAGAACCAAAAACATACAAATAAAGAACCGTCTATAGCACCAGATGTCGTGGTTATAACTGACTTGATTTGACTGAGTATTATAATTTTAAAGCCAGTTTTAGAGAAAAATAATGTTGTCGAAAAACACCAACAACAAATAAAACATCACTTTATAGAATTTTTGTTTTTGTGATACGAATGAATCATTTTGGTTTTACGTTCACATCACACACTATTTTGATAAGAATCCATATTAGCTTTAAAAAATAATCTTTTAAATATTAATAAAGTATAAAAAGGAAATATAAAGTAAATAATTTGCAAGTATGTGTGAAATGAGAGAGAGAGCGAGAGAATTTTAATAATAGAATTTGTTTTTGTTCTTTAAATGTATGTTTCTATAAATATGGAGAGAGTGAATTTAGTTAATATTGTTTTGATAATTTTCTATAGCAAATAGGGTGCAATGTGCATGGGAATAAGTGTATGACCTGATTGAGTACTTATTATATGTTATTCAAATTTAAGGGTTTGTTAATAGTTTTATTTTTGAAGAAAATTATAAAAGAATTAGTAAATTTACTAATAACCTTCGCATACAAATTTAATTCTATAGTTCGTGTTGGTTCATATTTTAGAGAAAATTACTTACTAAGTAGTACGTAGATTTCTAATTTTATGTTTCAATTGTTAATTAGCTTCTATTTGTACTAGGACATCTATTTAGTCAGTGCCTTGCTACTATTATATTAAAAATTTAATTAAATTTTTATAAGTATTTACTGCTTGTACTAAGCTGGTGGTTGCTAATCATCAATACATTGAAATATAATGGAATAGTCAAACAATATCTACATAATGTCAATATCAAGATGCTGCTTCAAATCCAAAATGATGAGTTTGTGAGAAATGATTAATTAAATGTCGATTTAAACAAATTAATAAAAAAGTTGTTCCAATAAGAACATGTAATCCTGTAGCTATATAAAATGTTGAGCCATATACAGTATCTGCAATAGTAAACGAAGCTTCTATGTATTCATATCCTTGAAGAATAGAAAAATAAATTCCTAATAAGACAGTAAAAAGTAATCCCTGAGTAGCTTGTGAGTGATTTCCTTCTATTAAACTATGATCGAGCTTAAAGAAAAATTAATTATATTTATTTTCCTATAAAGGATTTATAATTGATTTCAATACAATTATTTAAAAAAAAATCGAATTAAGAGAGTATTTATTGAAGTATCCATGAATCGAATTATCGAGGTTCTACCAGTTAAGTTTTGGTTGGCTTCGAGTGTCTGTTTGTCCAGGACTCCATATTCTCGTTAATACTAACATGTACGAAGTTATTTTAGATCCGTTAGATCCGTTGCGTTAAGTAACTGACGATTTTCGTACGCTATTTAAACTAACTAGGTCATTTAACTCATTAAGGTGGTTGTTAAAAATAGTGTAATGTGTGACCCTAAGCTAGCTATAACGTCTTTTCTGAAAGTTGTCTGTTCTGAAGCATATTTTCATAATAAATATACAAAATACAAAATAAAATAATTTTAATGACGAATTCTCTGCTAAATTTCCAAATTTTCAAAAGTCTGACAAGTGAAAATAAAATATATGTATCTATTAAAAAAAAAATTATGCTGAGTTGTGACAAAAACAAAATTAAAATATGAAAAATTATTATTAGCGAGACTTAACAAATTAATAATTTATTTATTTTGATTTAAATTTTTGATATGTGAATCGTATAACTAATTAAAAGTCATACAAAAATTTTGATTATCAAATTTATAAATAATTTCAAAATATATTAAATAAATATAAATATTCTTTTTAAAATTTATTTACACTGAACTTTTGATTTTTATGTTCTGTTTGTAATGGGGTCCATATTTAAGTATTTTATGAATTTTTAATTATTATTAACTATAGGACTAAACAAGATGAAATTGTAGAAATTTTCCAAATATATTTCAATTAAAATTGTACTCATTTAAAATTTTTCCGCACCCCACAGCACAAAACCCAGCTAAATTGTTGCACATCGCACATTTTTAAGATTATATTTCGACTCTTTTCTGCGTAACTACTTCGCACGGACCACCCATGAGCTTTTCGTTGTTTTCTCCTAGTTGTAAACTTGTTATCGTTAGAGATGAGTATCATCAGTCCATTTCCTAAGATCCGGTTTTATGGATTGCAGTGCTTCTTCAACTGTGGTTGATACTACATCCAGTTGCGCACCTGTTCTTGGTAAGCTAATCGGGTTTCTTGTTTCTGGGTGATCACTATGGCCAAGAATTCATTCATTGGAATTCATTGGATGATAACTTTGTTTGATCGAGCAAGGTTCTTACGATTGTATTTACATTTTTAGACCAGTCTAGTTTTTGTTAAGAAGGAAGTCGCCGCCTTCAGAGCAGGTTGACTATCAGAACAGACTATCTAATTTTAGTTAAAGTTTATTTTCATTGAAACTGTCGAATGTCGACCATTTAAGCTCTAGTTTCCAATCCTTATATTTTTTTTCATAAGTATCAACTTCAAATCAATTATTAATTCAACAATTAATTATTATTAACATTTCAATTAAATCAGTTAAAAATGTCAAATGAAATAATCACTTAAAAATAATAAAAAAAAAAAACAATATTTAATTTATAAATCTTTAAAAAGGAATTTCTATCGTTTGCCATGAATTTTAATTAGTTATTGTGATATTATTAAATGAATTTAACATTTAACAAAAAAAAGGCCTTTACTTACAGTCAGTTTGAATTAAAATCAATTTTCATTCAATATAAATACAATTTCATTTGGAATATTTTCTTTAAATAAATTCAATAAAATTCTGTAAGAATTTCAGTATTTTCAAAGTTGTTTTATGAAACAGTCTATAAAATTTATTTTAAATTAGAAAATTTATATAAATTATAATCGCTAAAAGATTCTAGCCAAATTTAGAGGTCAATAAGTACACAAAATTTTAAATTTCTATTTCATTCGTGCAAAAAATTCATAAATTTTTAATTAATTATTGTGAGTGGGTTCCAATTTTGGATAGAAATTCCAAAAAATCAGTTTTCAACTTCATTAAAGTAAAGTGAATTAATATTTTCCAAAAATATTTTTAATAGAATTTCATAAACAATTATTATAAAAATAATGTAAATGAAAGGAAATCATAAAAACTTTAATTTGATTTTAACTGAAATAATACTTTAAGAAACAATTAGTGTTACCATATTTTAATATTTTAAATTAGTGTTACCATATTTCAATATTCTGAAAAATCTCAGAATAAAAATCGTTTTCAAATGATCGAATGGTGGTGATTTTATTGTTGACACCATCATCAACGACAAATGGCTGTGATGGATCCAGCGATGATACAGAAGTCAGTAAAAGTGGAATTGATATTACAGGTGGACGAAGTAATAGTAGCTGTTGTAGTACATCAACTGGTGCAACTGCTATACCAGCATCAATTTACAAAGAATACAAACGACAATATAATAATGAATTTATTGGTGCAAATTCGAGTACCGATAATAAATATACCACAAATAAAACGACCAGCAGAACCACCCCCATTACAAATACCGGAATAAATTCATATAGACGTTATTCGTCAGTACCCCCAACAACAGTAACCACAAATCATCAACATAATCATTATCCAAATTCTAGTCGATATTATTATAGAAATAGTAGTTCATCTCCATATCCACATTCATCATCTAATACTAATCCATCACCGCCACTATCAATGCCAATGCCGTTGCCGTCACCACCACCACCATTGGCTTCAACAAAAATTTCAAATGGATATTATCGGGCTGCTAATAGTAAATCACATAATGTTAGTTTTGATTTTGATCGTTTACCAAATGCTATTCCAAAGCCACCAAGACAAAAATTTTATCATAATAATAACAATAATAATATTAATATTAATAAAAAGCATAAAACCGAAAATATAAATATTAATAATAATCATAATAATAATTCCAGTGATAAGTTTAATTCTAATAAAAATAAAAATTCTGATAAAGAATATGTAAGACATATAACACGTGTTAATTTTTATGATTATGATTCACAGGTGGAATTAAATGGCAGTGACGATGATGCGGAACCAGTTACCAAAGAAGGTAAGTGAAATTTTTTTTTTTTTTATATTTTGTTAACTTTATATAATTTCTATTTATTATCAATTTTCTGTCTAGCAATTTGAAAATTGGGTAATTATTTGGAAAGGGTTGAAAATAGATTAATGTTTTTTTTAGATTTGGAATTTGCAAATCGACGCAAATACCAAAACAGAAGCTCGTAAAACCAAATAGAAGTATGTACCAATACATAAAAGGTCATGTCTTTAAAATTTTAAATCTTCGGGACATACTTTACGAGGTACTGTACGCAGTACTTAGTACCTTGTAGGATGACTACTCGTGAAATGATTAAAGTACTGAATTTAAGCTTAATTACTGCGCTTTTAAATATGAAAAATCATATTTTTTGAGAAAGTATGAATACATTTTTGAACAGTATTTTGCGTCTCCTGTAAAACTAATCAAAATTTCTTACTTAGGTAAAACTTGCTAGGAAATTATTGAATATTTATCTTATTTTATCACTTGTTTTAGTGATAAAACTATGCCCTAGTAGCACTGGACAGCAACATTTAAAATCGTAAAAAAAGTAATAAATTTTAAATTCTAAATATCAAATTTTGTCATTTCTGTAACTTTATAATTCCCGTAAATTCAAATTATTTGCAATCATCAAAAATAGCTTATAACATTAACTTATATTTGCACCTTTTCCAAATAATTATCCAATTTTCGTTTATGTTTTTTTTTTTTGTAATTATCAAAATTACATATTTATTTTTTATGAACATCATATGAATTAATAATCAGAAATTTAATTCAATTTTAATATAATTTAATTAGGACTTATGCAATTAAATTTGATTAGCATTTTATAGATGTAATTTGTGTTTAAATTATTTCCGCACTGACTAAAAATAGACTATGCTTCCTATTTGAATTTTTAGAAATTGTAAAATTGAATTTCATTAATTTTGTTTTTATGAATATAGAAACATTTTCTATTAATATATTTTTATTTTCTTTGGTTTTTCTAATGCTTTATTTTTCCATGTTGGCAATTTCGTTATGTCGTCTGTTGATGTGTTGGTAGTTTAACCTGAAATAAAAACATAATAACTTTTCAACAATTTAATAAATTTCAATATTAACTGAACATACTTACAGATAAATAATACAATTAGCTCATCATACTGTCAATTATAAATAATTGCAACATAAATTACATTTATTTAACAAGTTTTCGAAATTTTCAAGATCATTTTATCATGCAATTTATTCATCTCGCTATTAATTCTGAATAAAACTTTCATATTACCCTCCTATTTTCCCATCTAAATCTCTATTTTAAATTAATTTCTGAAACCTTGATTCTAGGCATTAACTCAATCTAGAAAAATGTTTATATTTCCCATTAAAATATTATGCAATTTTTTTTTTATTAATGTTAATTTTAATAAATAATGACATCTAATAAAATTCTAATAAAACTTTTAATTCCAACAATTGTGAATAATGTTAAAAAATTAAATTTTGACACCAAAATATAATTTTCAATTTTTATCCTTGACTTTTGACACCAAAAAGTAATTCATTTGAACTAGAACTATGAAAAATCTGAATTATAGTTGCACCAAGTCCAAGGTTTTCGGCCAACATAATTATGAAAATTTTTATTAGGTGAAACTTTATTGTTTGCTATGAATTTATTTAATAATGACAACATAATTAATTTAAGTAAAAAGCGTACGAAGCACGCACAAAAAAGCATTGTTAAAAAATTATGTAAAAAAAAAACTGTGTAGTGATATGGAAAATGGAAGATATTTTGGGTATTGCACAAAATTAATTTAATTTTAAATTAATGATGTGGAATTTGATGAATCAATCTCAATAATTATTTGTGATTGGAGACTTTTTATATAATGCCAAACGAAGCTGATTATATTTTCATAATCATTTGGTCGAAAATCAGTTATTCGAAAATCATGTGGCTAAAATTTAAAAAATGGTAAAGCACTGCTAATTTCCCTACTATAAATTAATAGACTAAAAGGAGCCAATTCATATGTGTTGAGAAATCATTTTCACAGAAGACGTTATCTTCTATTTTTGCAGTTTTATTAGCTTATCTGAAATTTAGAGTCGTGATAGTCTGTTCCAGTTGATTTTGTGCTCTTGTTCAATCAATTTGCAAAAGATTAGGTTGAAGTGTTTTATTAGTTTACCGCAGAATGGTTCTAATCCAATGAGTTTTTACTTGAACCTGTTTTTGCAAGGCGACCTTTTCATTTCCATCAATACATATATGTCCTGGAAATAACATTAAGGTTACTTTTTTGCTATTACCCAAACATATTTGAGAAAAACATTGACTAGTATGGATTCTTGTTTGTAGGAAGGCATAACATTAAGAACTGTTTTACTGTGATAAATTCTCATATTGGTTTTCTTGATACGCAATTATTTCAGCTTGAAAGATTGTTGCTTCTGTACGGAGGGTTTTGGATACTGAGAAATTTGAGCCTTAACTAATCCTATAATTTATTCAGACGTACGAGAACCATCTCCCCACCAGACCGTTGGGCATTCAGGTAGCGTACATTTCCAGTCGTTGCTTTCTGGATTTCATAGTTATACTTTGTCGGCATAGTAGCCAATAAAACTGATAAATCCATGACAAGATTTTTATATTTTATAAAAACATCAAGTTTTTAGGTAATGTTTTCATATATAATGAAATTTGATAAATAAAATTGTGGTAATTAAATAAATGTGTCAATAAATGAGGTAATGAAAAATGAAACTAAATAAATACAAATTCTCAAATTTTCAATAAATCTTAAAAAATTCATCTCAGTACATTAAAACCGCATCATATTTTTATGATATTTTATCATTTTTCAAACTGCAAATAGATTTTTGTAAAATAAATTTCCTACTGTGCGTTAATTAACCTAAATTATTTTCATTAATTTGGTTTACCAAAATATTTTGCAATTAAAAAATGCATATTTGAACGAATTCAAAAATAAAATTAAATCTACTGTAGATGACAATCGGAATCTGAGATGTTTTTATGTGCCTGACTGGTTCATTAATGACCAAAATAATCATCAACTGAATTTTAACCTTGTATTGCTGTTTGTTTGGTACAGTGACTTTTTAGATACAGATAAACAAACTTAAATATGACATTTGTTACGCACCAAAAGCGCACTTTGCAATATCATAAAAATATATTTTACTATGCTGCAACAAAAAAAAAAATGGCATTAATAACCATTCTCTTCTGGATAGTAATACAAAAATTTACCTTTCTCTACTCGAGGTAACAGAATTAATATAAATATTAAATTTTAGAGCAAAAGGTTTTGCATAGCATAAATTTAATTAGATTCGTGTATAATTTATGATTTAATAAAACAGAGCATGTGCCAAAAAAAAAAAATGATTAAAATTTTATGGCTTTCATAGTTAAAGAAGGGACTCATGAGTTTGGTAATAATATAATTGGGCGTTAATACAATATTTTCTGATTTTAATTTATATAATTTAATTTTTTTTTTTTTTTTGTGAAATTTAATCATAAATTTTAGAGTTTTTCCTATCTAAATTTCGTGATATCAAAAATTATAGTAATTTGCAACAAAGTCTATGATAAAATTTTGAATACTGTACTATTAAAGGTTAGGAAATATGGTAATTTATAAAATAAAATAAATAATTTTAATTTTTTACTTAATAAAGCTGCTAAATAACCTAAGGGAAACAGAAAATTTGTAGTTATGTCCAACTATGAACAAGTGATTTTTAAAATATTTTAGTAATACGTTAAATATAAAAAATGTTGACCAACATTTTTCAATATATTATATTAAATTTCATTAAAATCATTTGCTTAACAAATTAATTGTACTCATTTGCTTAACAAATTAATTGTAACTTTTAATCAGTTTTTGATGGTTATACTTAATTTTATACTTAAAATCAATTATAAATTCATCGCTATTGATTATTACATTGAAAGTCATCAGTAATATTGACTTATTCACAAGTAGCAATGAAAAATCTAGAATGCCGCACGGCTAGGCATCTCGTACTAGCAATCGTGACGTAGTTGTAATAATACCAACCATAAAGTGTGCATTTTATTTGCAAGAGTCCAGCCCTAGGCAGAATCAGTCATATTGCTCTCTTGATAAATACCACCTTAACGAGTTAAACGATCTGGCTACTAAACGGCCTACAGAAACCATATATTTTCTTAGCGCCACGAGATAGAACTAAAATAACCTCACCTATGCTAACGTTGACAAGAATGTTTGGTAACATTTGTGGTAGCAAACTTATAATTTGACGATTATTGTTTAACAAATATTGCCAAGCGATTATTGCCCGTACGGGAATTTGTTTTTAAATTTGGAATCCTAAATTTAGTTGGCAAACTTGTAGATAAAAAAACTGTTATTACTTTATTATTAATTGATTTTCCAAGAATGAAATTATAAAAAATAATTAAAGCAAATATTTTATAATTATAAACACAATTTTATACTAAAAACAATTACATAAATTCAAACATCAAATCTGAGTACCTCATTCACAATAATATTAATATAACTTCTCAATATCAAATTATGTATAAAAATTTATTTTTAAAAAAATTGCATATCTTTAGGTGTAAATTTAATATTCCAAAGTAAGAAAGAAATTTTTAAATATGAAGCAAAGCTTAAAAGCTTTTTTATGTAAAGTTTTAATAGTAATTTCTTATTTTACTAAAACTTCAATTTAATAAATAAATTTTATAATTTTTTTTTTTTTATTTTTCAAAAACTTCCAGAAGAATGGATAACAAAACGTAAAACTGAATTAACAACAACACGACAAATCGAAACACGAGTTAAACGACAAGTGGTGCTTGAAGATGGTAAAGTTGTTGAAGATTCTGGTCCAATTGTATCAACAAATACAACCGAGGATACAGATAAAAAAGAATCAGAATCAACAGAAGTGAGTAAAATACGAAATTTTACTAAAAATATTTTAAAATTTTAACATTTTCTTTCTTCTATATTATAGCGTCGAGATTTAGGTAATCCAGACGTTGTTGATAGTCCAAAAGCAATTGAATTACCAGCATCATCACAACAAAATAATCATGGAAAATCTAATAAAATTCCATTAATTTCATCACCATCATCATATCCAAAAGTTGGTAAAGAATTAACAAAAAAATTATCAAATCATTCTGTCAAAAATGATGATGATGGTAATAAAGATGATTTGGTGCTGACACCAAGAGCTTTAGATGGTCTGGTACGTGAAATAAATGAAAAAAAAATTGTATCACGTGAAGAAATTAAAGAACGTTTAGAAGTTGAAGATATCCGACATTTAGGTGATTTTTCAGATGAGGTAAGTACCATAAAAATTATTATTTATTTCTAAAAAAAAAAAAAATTATTTAAAAATAAAATCTATGATTTTAAAAACCTAAAAGTAAATATATAATTATCATCGTTCATAATATACACAAGGTTATTATATTCAACAACCATCAGAAATTTTTTTAAAAATAGTCTAAGAATTTTTAACCTGATTTTTCTTATCATTTTGAATTTATCTTAATTGCCATTGGTCATTTGCACAACCAAAAACAACTAAAAAAAATAATTCTGAAACCACTTTGCCATCAGTTCTTTCTGTAGCCTCGAGTACTGAATAATCCTTTTAAATGGCGAAATATATACGTTTTGTTGTTGTTGCAAGTGATTATGTTGCGGGGTGGTTATATAGACAATTTTCTTGTATGTGTATACCTTTTAATTTAACCGCGATAATTTTTGTACAACACTTTCTGTTCGACTGGAGGTTTCTTCTTTTTTCTGTTAATATCTTCGAGATGGGAAATAATCATCATGGTCGCAATAAGATCAATGGAAAATAAGAAAATAGTTTGCACAATAAAATTGGTAGAAAATTATTGTTGTATGTAATATGTTTATAGTAAATATGGCCTCCTATTTTTTTTTTTTCTAAATATAATTATTATTACTTTGGCGTCTTCACTGATAACAGAGTTTACGTTTTGGCTAGCAGAAAAAAGCATAGATGGAATAAATATAAATTGTAATTTTGTGGTTATTGGCATTTTAAAATTTATATAATATTATAAGTAAAAATAGTAAAATCGCTCGCGCGATTAATATCAATGCGATAATTATATATATTGAGTATTTATGTATATGTGTTTGTGTTGAAATTAACAAGTAGAAAACTATGTAGTTAATATAATATATTGATTTGGCAATTAAAAACGTTAAAAAATAAAATAATAATTCGTAGTTGAGGTGAGAAATTCTTAAAATTACAAATTTATATCGAATTTATTTAAAAAACAAAATTTATTTTTAATATCCCTATTTTTTCAGGATTAAAGTTTTCTGTTTTTCATAAACTTCGTATTAGATATTAAAAATTTTTAGGCGTTTGTCTTAAATGCCAATCATAAATCCATAATTTCTTAATTTATGATCAAAATTTTGAATAATATTAAAAAAAAATTTTTAATAACTATTATTTTATTTTCTACCTAAATGATTTTCAAACGTTTTTGTTGATTAACGTCTCATCCCTTAATATTATATTAGAGCCGCCAAAATACAAAATTTTGCCAACAAAAAAAATGATGAATTTATCGCTATATAGATCTTCATAAACTACTCTTTAATTTAATCAAAAATTTGAAAAGTTAACGACAAGAATTTGCCTTAAGGGCTATTGGATTTCAGTTTAAAAACAAACCATTAACTTAAATAGTTTTAAAGTTCTTTGGTTTAGAATTTAAAAAAAAAAAAAAACGTTTACAAATTATATGAGATATTTTTAATGTTTTCCGAATTTTGGATGAAAAAATTTGGAAATTAAATAATACATTTTACAGTGGAAGCATAAATATTAGAACTACTCGGAAAGATATCAGCTAAAATGTAATTTCTTAGAATACAAATTTGATTGATTGAAAAAATGAATGGACCTAAAACTATTCTAAGAATTGTATTCTTGTATTAACCCTTCAAATTTATGATGTCATGTAAGAATAAATTACTTACATACTTTTAAGCACCACATCAATAGATAAAAATGAAAATTCCATAAAACAATTTTAATGTTAATGTCAAAACTTAATCGTAAACACAAAATTTTCTTTATGCAGCACAAGAACTGTCAAAATTAGTGTTGCTTCACATAATTGTAATAGTTTTTTTAAACTAAATTAATTTTACTTAATTATTCGCATTTTTAATTAAGGTTATTTAAACTGACAAGCAATAATTACCTTCTAGTAGCAGCAATACTTCACATAGATCCATTGAAAGTTGAGATTCATAGTTATACCCATTCAGATGGTGAGAGAACGTAACCTAAACTGCTTACGAGTATTTTTTATTATAAATAATACATTAATTACACTAAGAACTGTCAAAATTAGTGTTTCCAACACTTTTAATACCTTAATTGTTATAGTTTTGGCTATTAAAAAAAGGTTATATAGTTGTATTAGATTATAGTTGTGGCAGATTGGCTCATATAGACCACTATAATACCAAAATATGTATTACTGAGACACCATTTAGAATTGGGCCTACTTGTAATTCAGTAAAAAGGGAACATGAACCGTTAAAGAGTATTGTTTATTAAGAGTTTTTAATTCTCAAACCTTTGCATCATTTATTCTTTTATGAAATTAAAAGTCTTCATCAAGGAGCAATCTTTTTTTGCAATTTGGGTTTTGTCACATTCATTCATTGAAAAATATTATATAATTTTTTGTTCACTGGAAATTTCCGATTCTATCTATAATTATATGAAAAAAAAAAATTCTTGTTTATTTTTTTAGTAGTTCTCTGTCAGATTTTCAAACGTACCAAAAAAAAAACCCAGAATCGCATTAACTAATAGAACTTTTTCCTGTTCGAAAAAGAACACACGAAAAATAATTATTCTATAACATAAAAGTTAAACCGATTTTTTTTTATTATGTTTTTTTTTGGTTTTCAGAAGAAGGTAATAATTATCTACCCATGAAAATGATTTTAAAAGCTGTAAAAAGAACCGTCGAACCCTTCGGTTTTTTTTAGCGCATAGTCATTAAAAATCCACTAAAAGATTTTTTTTGTGTTATTTTTTTTATTATTGAAAAGAATAAAAAAAAAATATTATTAAATTTAGTGATAGAGACTCCAACAAAGAATCATTTTTTTTTGTTATTCAAGTCAATAATTATGTTATTTATGTTTAAAATTTATGTATTGTCTATGTTTAATTGCTCAATCGATGAAATTTCAGCGCTTCATTAAATTTTTCAATTATAAATTAAAAGTCTTACAAAAAAACAAAAACAAAAAAATAAGAAAAATGTAAATTTTTTAAGAGTTTTTTATTCTTCTAAATGTAAACTGGGATTTTGAAAGATTGCAAGTTGATTTTATGCTGATGGGAATAGTATCTTTTAAGAATCGAAAATACTATTTAGAAAAAAATTTAAATTTCTTCGTGAATGGGAAGTTAATGATAAAAATAATACCAAAAAAAAATTATGTTTCTAGTTTCAGTGTCATAATTTATAGTAAAAAAGTTATAAGAGTTTCAGATAAAATTTATATGATATTAGGCTGACCTAATAATTTTGATTATAAATTTAGTCAAGCATAAACTTTCTTTTGATATTAAAAAAAAAAAAAATTTATTGTATAATTTCGATAGTTTTATATAGTTTTCCTAGTTAGATTTAATTTATATGTTCAGGAAATGTTAAAATATGAAGACACAGAGAGACCAAGTGAAAACTTAATAAATTTTATACTAATGTGAAATAATTTTAGTCATCTGGATATCAGCTATTAACCATTTTAGTCATCTGGATATCAGCTATTAACCATTTTACTCATCTGGATGTCAGAGTTTATTCAAAAAGCGCAATCAAAAATATTAAGCATTAAAACTGATCGGTGGTTCATTGAAATTACCAGTTACATAAAGATCTAAACATACTCTAACTGTCAAACACGAATTATAAAGGTCCAGGAAATCCAGTGAGTCTATAGAAATCAATAGAATAACGAAGATCCAAATGTTTTAATCAAACCAAATGAAAATTGATTAAATTAGGATAATGTAGCAATCTAGATCAAGCGATAAAAGCTAGTTTCAAATTATCGGATCTAAGCTTTTTTATGTTTGGTTTTAGAACTGAATTATATTAAGAACTAAGTAAAGTAGTCTAATCTGTTAAATAAATTAAAGTAGTCAAATATATCAAGCAAAATAGATTATGCAAAAATATTCAAATGTCAATTAATTTTTGAAATGACCTATAAACTATGAACAAAACTGCTAACCTAGAAACAGATAACTCATAGTTATGTATATGCCCAACATTGATTTGTAATTAATAGATTCTTCTTGTAGAAGCGGTTCTAGGAGATGTTGGTACGCACAGAATAATAAAACAATTTTGGTTGTAAGAAATTTCCTGTGAAATTAATGACATTTTATTCGAAAATTCGTATAAATACAAAACTAAGACTAATTAAGTTATTAAAGTTCACTTATGCTTTACGATATTCAATCATAATTAACTTTTTTCAATACTTTATCAACCCATTTAGTCTTTTATTCCATCATTTCAAGTACCTCCTTGAACAATATTGTAGCCGTACACCTTCAAATACAATTTTGTCATAAAAACGCTTAAAAATTCAATTAAATAACTATACAGCTTTTAAGTATAATTTCGTCTCCTCTCTGACACTTTCTTTATATAATTTTAAATAATTTCCGGTCTTTAATTTTTAACTATTTTGGGCACTCTTGATATAAAATAAAAAAATCATTAATTTCTTATGATTTATCGTGCGATTTATGTTATTTAATCATAACATAAAATAAAAATTTCTAAAGTATTTTTTTTATTATTTATTTATTGAATAACAATTTAACAAAAATCTTGAATAAATAATTTCTCTTAAATAAAATTATGTAAAAAAAAAAATATTTCTATTGTACAAAAGTTATGATTATGAAAATTTTAATATAAATTGTAATCTTTTAAAAATAATTATGAAGATTTTGATAGTTTTGAAACGTCAAAATAAAATCAGTATATAAAACTTTACTAGATTTTGATATTTCTGTAATGCCTTAAGAAATACGTTTTTTAGATGTTCACAAGAAAAATATAATTTTGCATAAACTTTCTTCTCAATTAACCCCCAAGGGCGTTGCGAATGATTTGTTTAAGTTGAATATTATTTTCAATATTAGTTTTTTTTTTTTGGGGTAATTAATGAAAAAAAAATGTGCAAAGTACTTCCATGTTATGCAAAAGTTCATTAAATTTTGATTATATAGAAGAAATATGAAAAAATTACGCAAATATTTAATAAACATATTTTGAAAATGATTAGGGTGTTAATTAATTTTGTGGATTTTGCTTAAATAACGCTCCATTCAACAGAAATTTTTCTCAATAGTTCGACAATTTGTGACAGCGGACAATTTCAATTAAATTTGATTAATTAAAGAAGTGTGTCATGTCAAATGTTTCATGTCAAATTTTCATACTGGTCGATTTTGTGTAAAAAATCTGGATGGAGAGACATGTAATAACTTGAAGTATCACAATTGAAGTACGACAATTTGAGGTTGGAAATGCGAATGATGTTTATAAAAACTCGGGCACTAGCTCAGCAATATGCAAACTAACTTTAAGAACAATAAGAAGTGCTGAAATGGTGATAAAAATAAAGAAAATTTTTGTCTAACTAAGGAGATGAGATTTCAGAATTTTTTGAGGCTCATCACTCGAGGCATACAACCAGCACATATACAATAAATTACTGACCTATAAAATAACTGACCGTTGCAAAAAGATCTTCAATAAATGTTTTTTTTATTATTATTTACGTCTACATACTTTCATCAAAAAATGCAATAAAAAGATTGGTCGTATTCCGACTATCGGATATAGTGTCCCAAACAGAAAAATTTGCAATATTGCATCATTTTTATTATTGTTTTGTTTTGTGTCTCATTAACTCGTCACAGAACACTTAATTTACTTATTTGCTTTATACTAAAATTTCCATTTCAAGAATACTGTACCGTTCAACTCGTAAATCTTAAATTTCATATTCATCTTTTCTTCCTCTTCCACCCACGTTTCACGTAATTTTTTTTTTTTTTATGTTATTATGATATAATTTTACTTTCGGTCGCACTCTTTTGTCTTAAGCGATTTTTTTTATTTTTTTTTATGTTTTATGCGCAATCTAATAACAATGCTTATTCACCTGCTAACATAAAACGCTCTTTAAGAATAATATAAAATAAAACATAAAAAAAAAATAAACAAATTAAAACAAAACCGTTTTCAAATTGTTGTCCAATTTTGTTAAACGCGTGACGTTCAATTTGTTAACAAAAAAAATAAAAAAAATAATGAAGAAATTATAATTGTAGCAAAGCATGCGCGAATTATGTCTTAATGTCCATATTTAGGGGGTTCATTATAAAATAGATATTACATAATAAAAATAAAGCGGAAAAATGGACAATTGTTTTGTAAATAAATAATAAATAAATAATTTCGCTTTCGTGCGCATCACACTAAAAGAAAATTACGAAAAAAATTAAAGATAGAAATTTTTAGGAAATTATTAGCTTTTTAAAGCTTGTAAATTGTTGGAATACTGGTAACGTGGTAACATTACAAATATTGATTTTAATTTTTCTTAATTAATATATTGAATAATTGGTAATTTGCAGCAATAAAGCATAAACTCAATTGGCAACACTCATTTTATGACAGTTGACAGTTCAACTCTAAGATGATGTCTCCCTTAACTAATGATATAAGTTTCCTGGCATTCAAAATATTCATTTTATTTTCCTTAATTAACATATTGAAAATTGTAATTGGCAGCAATGAAGCATAAACTTATTAAATGTATAATTGGCAATACTGATTTTGACAGTATGGCAGTTCAACTGTAAGATTATGTGTCCTTTTACTAATGATATAAGTTTCCTGGCATTCAAGTTTTACATTGAGTTTATATTCGATGTCTCGTGCTGAATTTGAATTCTTGACCTTATCTAGTACATCATATAACAGTACCCCGAAGCCATTGCCATCGTCTGGCTACTCTTCAGTTGTCGCATAAAACTTTCGCGGTTTACTATTTAAGAGGATTAATATAATGAAAAAATGTATTATTAAAACATTTTAATCTTTAATTTATTGAAAGTCTTGAAAACATTATTATATGCATTACACTTTCTAGTAACAGAAATGTATCTCATGTTAACGTATTATGTCACTATTTGACATTCTCCTGAGGCTTCAACCCTAAATTTAATTATCAATTCATCATTCGGTCAATTATATCAATTTATATAAATAATAAGTTATTAAAAATATTGTTTAAATTTATTATTAATGCCAATTTAATAAAATCTACACACACCTGACACTTTAATATTGTAACCACCATCATCAAAATTTGAAATTATTCACATGTGTTCGCTTTCTTTTAATGATTATGATCACTTTTTTTTCTTTGCCTGTAGGGAAAATACATAAATATTTTTTATTTCTTTCATTTTGGGCACATCGGAAATTTATTTGAATTATGAAAATTGAAAAAAATTATACTTTCGGTGACCGAAAAAATACAAAAATTTCGTAATCAAAGATTTATAATGTAGTCTTAAAACCAATCATATCACGACGACTAATTATATGAAATTCTGCCAAATACGCTTATGATCTTTGGCACGAAAGTGAAATATTTCTGGTATGAATAACATAATAAAATTTTATGCTTGCATGATGCTGAAGATTTGATTGATAATTTTTTTTAAAAAAAAAAATACTTTTGGACACATGCATAGCAAAAAAAAGTTATGCAATATATTTAAAAATTCATCTTGGAATTTTGTGAGATTAATTTTATTTCGTTGGTAACATTAAATTTTAGGGATTTTGCTTGCAAAGTAAAGTAAAGATTTTAATTTCGGCTTTAGTTTTCTTAAGAATTGTGTGGAAAAGTTTTCCGCAAAGATCAAAGATTGTGTAGTTCAGTCTTAAATCTGAATACATTCTGAGTTTATGGTCAATTTTTTACTGTGGAAATTTTAAATACTCTTGTATTCAAATCTTGCGTTTCAGTAAGAAATTTAATTTATCACCAATATATCATTTTTATTTCACATTCAAATTATGATATCAAAAAAGCTAACCAAATTGCGGTTTTTTTGTACTATACTAACCAGAAAAATGAACAGCAACAACCTTAAAGGTAATTTACCTGTTCAGATAAACACTCCTAACCCAATTATTTCAGAGAGATACACAATTGTAATTTTACCTGTATATAAAAAGTACCCCAGACTGATATTACTTACCTGTTGTTTGTTGCAATATTTCAATACAATTGCAATACTGAAATGTGCAACGACACAGTTTTTGCGGAAAGATAATTTTATTTTTTTATGTAATTGATATTTTTTTGTATATATGATTTTAAAAGTTTTTGTGAAAGTTTTGGGTTTAATGGTTTTTATGAGTTTTGCAGGCCTTTATAAATAATAAAAATAAAATTCTAAATTGCAATGCAAAAACTAATTTAAAAAGATTCTTTTAATTGTAAAATTAATTCGAATTTTTTAATAAAATTTGATTGAAGATACTTTTTCTATTAAACTATGTAATCCTTATTCAACGCCGTATGGTTTAATGTATATAATAGTTACAAAAATTGAAAGTGGGATTTAAGGTCACATCACTAATCTGTTAATATAAAGAAAAATAATAAATATATAACTATTTGAAGGTCATGATGCTATTTAGGGTATTAAAATATGATATACGCATTCGCTAATGATTCATATTTTGTTTACTTGTGCTGTCAGTCAATATTATTGATGATGAACAGCGCTAATTGTTTATACAGAAGTGAATAAGTGGGTGAAGTTTTGTGTATATTAAATTAAAAATTAATAATAAAAATGTTTTCAGTTGAATTTAATTAAAATAGATTCTTAATTCTAAAGTAGTATTTCTTACCGAATTATATAAGCCATACTGGGATAATAAATACGTTTAAAATTGAATTCATAATTATATGATGAGTAGTCGCTTCGAAATATGTTAATTTTAGCTCTAAAACTATGTTGTACTTACAGTATTTAAAAGAAATCACAATTTACTTAATAAACACGAGATTATGGCTTACACAGTTCTCCACCTGTAGGGGCTATAAAGATAAGGACAAATTAGTTTTTGTACAAAAACTGAAAGAATTGGAATATTATTTAACGACGTTCGGCAAAGTGAAGCAGGCTAGTTTCATTTTATTTATAAAGCAAGCGGGACGGGTCGATGTTATGTTTTTATGTAGTCGTAATAAACTTTCGACTGGTGGTATAATGAGCCTATTTGGCATCGATACGCGCTGGTCTTTAGCCACTTCCCACACAAATTAATCCAAACAGTAGTAAAAATCGGCAATTTTTAAATTTTACATTTAATTTTGTTTATTTAAAATATTTTTATAATTTATTTAATTAAGTTTAGTAAATATTTATTAAAAAAAAAGTAAATCAAAATAAATTTTAATGAATTTGATATAAAGATCTCTAAATTACCATTTAAATTCAACAATTTTCAATTTTTTTTTCAAAACTGCGCCCTCTTATCAACAATTTTACATTTTCAATATATTCAATAAAAAATAAAAACCAATATAAATTTATTATATATCAAATCTTAATCAGAACATTAAATACCAATTTTCCAGTCAATTTAATGACCAATTGTCATACAAAATTATTAAATCTTTTAGTTATCATATTTTTATTTACTATTATTTTTTTTTTTATATAATATTTCAAATATATTTTAATAATTTCAATAAATTTCAAACTCCACCTAAATTGTAAAAAAAAGAAAGAATATTTCAAAAAGGAAATAATAAATTCTTTACTTCCATATCACTAGTCCTAGGAGAGCATGTAGACATAATTACCTACACATGATCGTGTGTAGTCAAATCAATATAATAAATTGTCTCAAAAATCTGTATAGTTTTGTAGAGTGATTCATATCCTTATGTGATCCAACTATAATTTGTCATCTAATTTTTGTTGAGACAAAATTAGAAATTATCAATATTACAAAAATTTTTGAATGTAGTTTTGATTTGATTTCGCAAAAGACCATTACTCTATAATTCTTACGAGATTTTATCTGCAGTAGTCCCGATTTTCTGAGCTATATAAAATAGTATTTAAATCCTGAATTTTTAAAATTTATAAAAATGATCTTGTTCTTACTCATCGTCGCAAAATGAAGGAATTTGAATATACGGAAATGTTTTGCTATAACTGATAACTATTTCGAAAACTTCCATCTCATACTAAATATACTAACTACTTAACGTAAAAGTAACCAATATCATACTTTAAATATTCATTTGTTATTTTCCAAACGTTTTATTCATTTTATGACTTACAAACCTCTCAGCTTTCTCAAATAGACAGAGTTCATGGTTTGGAGTTGTTTCTAAATGTAGTGCAAGTATAAAATTATAGTTGGTTCCGAAATAAAGTAATTTATGTTTGCCTAATAGAAAATTGTTTATTGGTTGAACTCGCAGATTTAGTGTAACGAAAAGAAAGCATCTTTTACTTACTTCAATGGTTTATCCGAAGCCATTGAATACTATTTCATTTCTACTCTCTCTAGATATAAACACGAAATCTATTAAAAGCAGGAGTGATACAATCATACAATTCTTCCAATGTTTGTTAGTATTTCTCTTCTTCTTGTGTCATTACGATTGAATTTGAATACTACTTTTTTAACTGGAGATATTTTACTTATTTGGATGATACGAAATTACCTTCCTTCCTAAAGAACACGAAATCTCGAAATCAAAACCTTTCGATTTTTCGACTCCATATTTGTAGATATGAAATAATACATAAAAATTTGTACCTTAATAAATATATTTCGAAACAAATTTCTAAAAAAGATATTGAAATAAAAAACAATTATTATGATATAAAAATTTCATAAATCTTTATAAAGTCATGGCGATTTTTCAACTAGAATGTTGTATTGAAAAGGCGCCAGATAAAAAAAAAATTATTTTTTCACCATATAAATATTCTCCAACACTTAATGTCTCCTTGTTGCATACGAAAAAAAAACATAAAAAAAAAAAAATTTCCGATATTAATATTATTAACAAAATCATATTGTTTATATTTTGGATAAATATCTATATTTAGTTTGGAAATAATGGCGAGAAACAATGGGTTATAAAAAATAATAATTCTTAAAAGTCTGTAATCAAAACCAATAACCAAACAAACATAAAACATAAAACAGGAATCACTAATAAAAAACACATCTAAAACGACAATGCAAAATATAGAAATCCTTTTACATATGATAATTTTGTATTTTAATGTTGTTTTCAAAAGTCTATGAAGTAAAAAAATATAGAAGAAGCATAGCGATTCAAGTAAATTCTAATTGGGTGGTAGAGACGATACGTTATGGTAAAGAAAGATTTCTAGCATGCGATAAAGTTTTATGTATATCTGAATATATATGTAATTTTCACCTGCAGGACTAATTTTTTTTATATGTAAAGATTTTGTTAGTTGCTGGTGGTGTGTTTGGGAAAAATTGATAGATAATTTATGTTTTAACTAATAATTTTTTATTAAATATAATATAAAAACAAAAATAATGTTTATTTTGAACAGTTTTTTTTTACTGATTTTATTCTTAAGATTATCCTTTAGTTTTGGGTGTGGTGATTCTATAATTTTGTAATATGTAAAATTGTGGAAAATTTGTGAAAAACAAAATTACAAAAAAAAATATTATTTCTGAATAGAAATGTAAGGTTAAAAAATTATATTTTACTAGTTATATAACTTTGAAGGATGATAATAAATAAGAGCTAATAATTTCACTGATATTATGCCACGGAGCGACAATATTTTAATCAAAATATCAAATGTGTCACAAAATATGCTCAGTTTTCTTGTCCTCATTGTTTGTCTTTTAGTGATATATATTAGTGTGTAGTCATCACGTTCCGTAACTAAGCCTATAAATAAATAATTGTGATCACTTTATTAATTTTGAAGGAGTAATAGTGTCTTTACATAGTATTTTAGTTGTACCTCAAAATGCACCTTGAAAATAGTTTCTGCTAATTTAATTCTTTCGTTTCTTCTTTATAAGAGTGACTATAAAAAAGAGTGGCTTCTTACGATTTTTATTTAAAATTAAAAATTTGATTAAAAAAAATTAATCAAATACTAAATAATTCTAAATTATAAGCTGAGTTAATTATTTAATTTAATTAAAAAAAAAACTATTTAAATATAATATTTAAAATCTGCTCAATTACCTGTCATTATTTCACTAAGAAATTACAATATTATAAAAACTACACGAAATTTTTAATTTAAAAATCATATAATAAAAATCATTCGTTAATATTTTTCACTAAAATACAAAACTTATGAATCAAATTTAGAATCTTATTTCGATTTATTAATGGAACGGAACTATTTGTACTTTAAAAAAAAAAAATTAATTTATCTAACAATCGACCATACAAAATCCATGGACATTAATGATGATTCTATTAGAGTTTTGTCTTGATTGCCAATTTTCTTGTGTAACCTTCGCATTAACAGAGATTATCATCATAACTAACTATTTATAAATGAATAGTACCAGAAATCAAAATTTATATTTTAATGTATACAAAAATAGTTGGAATCAAATACTCAAATCAATCTTTTCTCATGAATTTTTTATGTTATTTTTTTAAAAAAAAAAAAAAAGAATGAAAACTCTGTTAATTTTATAAACGGAAAAGGTTAAATTATTTTTTTTTTTTTTACAAAATTATCCGAGTATTCTGGCTAATAGATAATCTTTAAAAATATAATTACCAATTTAAATATTATTTTAAATATAAAAGAAATAATTATTATTTTAAAAGAAGATTTTACTATTTTGTAAGGTGGAATTATTGAAATTCATTCTAATGGAAAATCGTAAAACTTTTAATATTTTTTTATTTTTAAATAATAAAATAATATTTTATTGTTAAATGCATATTAAAATTATAAAATTGTAATTAATATTTTCTTGTAAATAATAATAAATATTTTTTTCATTAGTTTAAATTTAAACTAAATTTTGTTACATATTTTTCATAGGAATTTGAAATTTCTATTTAATATTAAAAAAAAATTGATTTTCGACAAACTCGATTTTATTAATTTTTTTTATTCAACTAATGTGTCCGGCGATTATGGAAAATTTTAGCAAACGGAAAATTTTAAAAGATTTATGATATTTTTTTATTTTTTTCCCTAAAATGTATTTTAACAGTAATTTCCCAATTACGGTTAGATCTTTCCTCAACAAAATAGGCAAAAAATACTAAAATTTTGATTTTTTAAATATGAAATTATAAATATTTATCCTTAACCGTAATTGATTATAAATTATTTCAAATGATTTAATCCCAGGACAACTAAGACTACATTTTATGTGGAATTAACAGTGCGAATAAATTATTGGTAAAGATTTTTTGATAAAATTGTCAGTTGTGTCTTTCTAATTCCTACTAGATTTTTAATTTCTAAAATGTAGGAATATCAAATTGATGACTTAACAGTTTTGTTTGATGTTTTTTCAATGTTACTATATTGATAATAATTTTAAAAGTATAGAGATATTAATATTGATATGAATAAAGAATTATTGATACCAATTTTTTGATTTTCTTTCAATAGGCCTTAAAAGTGATAACAAACGAGTTTTAATATACTTTGAGTAATCTTTAAAAACATGTTTGTCAAAAATTTAATACACAAAATACAAAATATATGAAAAAAATAATAATTGTTATTAATTCGATGCATTACAATCAAAATAAAAAATATATAAATTATTTTTAAAAAATTACGCAGCAACAAAATAAAAAGTTCTATAAAAGTTCGATGTCCGAAAATAATTATATCTTTTTTTTTTGTTCCATTTTAACAAAAGCACTCAAGGCCGATAAAAACCATTGCGATACCCGCGATGATCCCGTACTCAAAGTTTTTTTTTTATTATAATTGTGCGTGTTTTTTTTATATGTTAATGGAATATTGAACAATTCTAAAAATTACTGTTTCTTATCTTAATGGATGTCGAATTACGACGCGTTCATGTCTCAGGTACAGAGAAGAAGAAAAAAAAAACAGAGATGATCAAATTCCGTTACAAAGTGTCTATTATATAGAGTTAAAAAAAAAAACTTAAAAGTTAAAATTTCACAAAAGTAATCATAATTAAAGTTAAAAGTTCTTAAAAGACCAGCAAATTTAAATTATCGAAAATTCTAAACAAAATGTTTTTTTTTAAACATTAATCATATTTTTAAGCTCCCGTGGATTTCTACTATAAAATCTAAATTTATCCTTTTTTTTTCATCTTTATATAGTATCTACTCGTAATAAATTATTTATTTGTTGCTGTTAGCCAATAATATAAACTTCCTTTAGGATATTTTGGTAAACATATTTTTTTTTTTTAAAAAAACTCTGTTTTTGTTAATCAATTCAATTTAATTCAAAGTTAAAACTTTAAACCGTGAAAATAAATAAAAATATTTTCGTTTTTTGCTTGTTAAAATTTTTTTGGTTGTAAAATAAGATTTTTATCATTAGGCTATTGTACAGATTAAAATATAAATACAGGGTGATTAAGTTGAAAATTTCAATTTAATTTCAAAATATTGTTCTTTAAAAAATTATAAAAATATTTACATAAATTTATATTTACAATAAATTTCATATTGAAAAATCAGGTTCGTCGCTTAACACTTTTGTTTGAAATTCTAAATTGTGATTTTATTTAGTTATATAATCTTAAGACAAATCATTTTTTGAATCCAATTTTATCAGAATTTACTAAAAATCACTTTGTATTTTACTTCATATTAACCAAAAAAAAATATATACAAAATCTGTGCTAAATTAGGACGATGACGATGTCAGGTAAAAAAAACTTGTTGCCGAAAAAATAATAATAATGAATATATTTTAGTTATTCAGACGTGATTTTGTTGAAGCACATATAAATAAAAAAATATATATTTACAGTCTCGCCAAAGGGCCAATTTAGATAACTATTTCCAACAACAACAAAAATACTCTAGAAATTTTAGACTTTTAAAATTACCTCTCTACAAGTAAATAATTTAGATTTATGGTTTAAAATAAAATTAACTATAAAAATTTAATATTTTTTTAATAGATTTATAAAATTACCGATAAAATTGTGCTATTGATCTCATTATAGAAACATTTAATTCTTTTAATGGTTAACATGACTTTGAATTTTAAGTTGGCTTTTATTGTTGGTTGAAATACTTATATTAATAATTGGCAATCAATTTTGAAAATGAAAATATTTTTACACTAAACAATAATTATTATTATATGTATGACAATAAAAAATAATTTCAAGTATTTGATTTATAAAGTGTTAATTAACTGTGTTAATGAAAGAAATTTTAAATTCAATTTCAGGGTTGAAGTTGAAATCACTATGTATCGAAAAACTATAAATGTTATTGATTTGTATTAATTTTACAGGGATCTAAAGATTAAATTCCATGATCAATTATTCGACGAATCATATTGTGTTTAATTGTATTCACTGAAAATTTTGAAGATTTGAACTAATTTCAATAAAATCTTATTGATTTAGAGATTAATATAAATTGATACAAGATTTATTAATAATAAACATAAACTATTGTGACTATAGAACTAAGACCGAAAACCCCGAATTTATATAGAACTAAGACCAAAAACCGCGAATAAAATCATAATTTTATGAAAATTAATATTTAATTACATATTACATTTAAAAACAAATTTGAACATTTTATTAAATAATTTCAAAATTATACTAATTCCCATTGAAATGAAAAATCACATATTGCGAAATATTTCCAAAATTATCACCTAAATTAGCAATTTCTAATTCCCAAAATCTTTAATCTAATAAACAAATATTAATAAATTAACAATATTTAATTTATAATTAAAATTTATTTCAGTGAATTCACATAATTATTAAAAATTATTAATTTACCTTCAATGAACCAATAACTTTTCATTATTACAAATTCATATTTATACCTTTTTTGACCAAATTTCCAAATATACAATTCAATAAATAATTTATTCAAATCATTTAATTACTAATTTCAAGTATACAAAATACAAAAATATAATTTTTTTTTTTTAAAAAAGTGAAAAGTTGAAAGTTCAATGTAAAAGTTAACAAGTTAAAATATTTAAATATTCAACATTTAAATTTTTTTTTACCATGAAACATTAAAAAATAAATTGTTGGCTTCTTTAAAAATATATTTTTCATGTAATTGGGAATTTTTACAATAAACTTTCGACTGTTATTCAATAATTTGAAATTTTTTCAATTGAATCATCAGTGCAACAACATAAAAAATATAAGTGTTTTTATTAAATTTTTAATTGTCTTCTCATCAGGTTTGGTTGGCGGCGGTGACGATAACGACGAATGCGATACGATGTTATTTTATTTTTTAAGGTGTAATCAATCAAATTTTTATAGTATGGTCTTTAAAATTAAATTTATACAGAGATAGATAATAATATTGATTACAAAGATTGACAGATAAACATAAAAAATGTTGTAAATGATTGTAAAAAGTTTTTGATGTTAGTCTATCAAAAAAAAAAAAAATTTTTTTGGTAACATTCTTTTGAGTTTTGGGTGAAAGTCAAAAGTGTGCAAAAATATTCGTAAAATTTGATATAAAAAAATGCTTTTAATGGAAATGGTCAAGTGGTTGATTGGCAAGGTAAACTGGTTTCCCTTTTTTTGCGTATTTAAGGTTTAGTTTTTGGTCAACATAAGAAAAGGGTTTTTTTATTGGGTTACTTTCTTTATAAATTAATTATTTTAATATGAGGAAGCAAAGACAAGTTAATTAACAGCGAAATATTTATAAAATATTTAATGGTTTATCAGTAATATTAAAAATGATATTCTTATTAATCGATCGATTCTCCCCTTTTTAAGATTTAAAGTCCCTTCATTCATCGATCCACATATTCATCAAAATTGTGGTAGAGTAATATCCGGAACTCCTTTTCCACGTCAAATAACTCTTAAAGGTAGGGGAATCTACAAGTCAATTTTTTCCCAAGTATTTTCTAATATTTTCTTATGGGAACCCTTTTTTTAAATCTCTTAAACCTGTAATAACTAAATATTAACTGTAATTCATTAAAAATATCTCATTTTTTCGTATCTAACCAAATAAATCATTTAGTTTTTGTTCTTATATAACCAAAAAACTGGAAAATTTTGATTTACAAAAACCAAAATAACAGCAAATTAAAAACATTAATATTTCCAGATTACTGAAAAAGTTAGCATTAAAAATTCTATTCGTAAACATAAATTTTAAAGAATTTTTTGTTTTTTTCAAATAATTTTGCGTAAACAAATAACTAAGTTATTGGAAAAAGGCAAACACCTTTCGGATTTATTTTTTTATAATTATAATTTTTAATTCAAGAATAAAAGCCGGTTATAATTTTATATCTTTTTATTATGTCTAATTTTAATCTAACTGCCAAATACAAACATAAGAAAATTTCATACTAAATACATTGATAAGCCAGAATGACAAAAATCATAAAAGAAATATTTATTAAAAAGATACAAAACATTAAAAATCTCTTATGAGCTACCAAACAAACCGCAAATTAATTTACTCAAATGAATGTCGCTGTGGTGTTGTGGTTCAGTAGTCTTTTAGATGCCGCAACATTAATGGTTAACAACTAAAAATAGATGAAAAATATAAAAATAATTTTATTATCTCTTTAAATGGAAATGGGACCGTCTAGTAGTTAAAGAAAATAAATAATTATATTTTACAAATTTTAGACTTTTTCATAGTTAACTTAAACTTAAGTAGTATTTTAGTGATTCAGTCAAGAAAGTTGCACTGTGTCATTATTAAGTACCGATACCTAATATACTAAGAACTAAGTTATATCATTTGTTAATATTTCGTAGTTACCACAGATTTCATAAAATCGTCAATTTAGTGAGCATTTCATATTAAAGATACCATAAAATACGTTTAAAACAATTTCGGATAATGTATGAATTGTCGTTACTGTCGAATTCTAAATTCATTATAACGATCATGTCTATTGGATTAGATTGGATTGAAAAAGGAAACCGCTGGGAATTTATGCAAATAGACCAGAATCAGACACATTGTAGCTCTAGTATCCTACATACGTTCCGCGGTTACTGGCTGAACCATCAACTATCAACTCATTCCACCGCATTTCAGAATTTATTTCCAACCCTGTTTCATCCTGTTTCATGCACTTTGTTTACATATTAAGAACCAAACCATTTTTATTGTAGGTGCATTACACAGGAACAATGAGACAAAAAGTATTCAGTTGCCTCTAGTCTGTCTCTGCATCTTCTACACATGTGTACCTGTGATAGCACGATCTCAAAAGTATAATTCTTCAGCACTGACTGTCTTATTAAGATTGCGATCCCCAAATATACTGAACTTTTGATATTCTGCAAGTATTTCTTGATGATAAAAATTAAATTTCTGGAATAATTGAATTGGTGGTAATAATTAAGATTTCTTTTATAACCTGGTGTCTATCAACAATTATTTCGGTGAACATTCATTTTGTACAATAATCATTTGAAAAATTTCCAACCAATGAACAAACAGACAAACTCGTTAGGATAATCTTAGCATAAAAGATTTTTTGGCAATTAAAAGGCCACAAAAAATTGAATCTAAAATCTTTCAATTGTAAATGTACAAAAAAACTCATAAAATTGTATATGCTCTCCACCGATCTGCACTGCACTCTCAAAACAAGAGAGTCTAAAAATACCTGATTAAAAACAATGTAAACATAAAATAATTTCCAATATAAAAACAAATCTGATTAATACAAACATTAAACATAAATTTCAAAAATTCTACTCAAATATTAAATTCTTCTCTTATTCACTCTCTCAATTCCACTCCACTCATTACATATAAAAGATACTCTGCATTTTTGTAGCCGGTTTACCATACCAAAAAATTCAAAAAAAAAATTATTTATATAATTTACCACAAATACATTGATAAATTTCAACTGAAAAGTAATATTTTTCTTGAATATTTTCTTGTTTAAAATGCACAGAACCAGGCACAAAACTCGAAAAAAAAAAACAACTTTCAAGTTTCTTTTCCCATTAAACATTTTAGTTTCTTCAAAGCATGCTAACTGCAAAGTTCGTATTATTGTGCCGGGTATTGACGATTATAATTACAATCAATATTTGTGGTGTTAGTGATTAAATTTAATTTTATTTATTTTTTGGCTAATTCCAAAACAGAAAAATAACAATTTAAAAAAAAAAAAACAGGATTTTCCGTATTTAACATAAAAATTGAAATCGTTAATTAATAAACAAACCAAAACATAAAATTTTTTTAGTGTAGGTGTTTTAATTGTTGATAGAAACAGTTTTGTCATTATTACTCAAATAACCTAGAATTTTCAATTAAATAATATAACAAAATAATAAATAAATAAATAAATATAAATAAAACGCTTTAAGGTGGTAAAGAAGGTCATCCGAAATAATAAAAAAATTCAAAATTTCATAAGAAAAAACCGGAAATTATATCCAAAAAATAAAAAAAGCAATTAACTTTGAAATAATTCTTTTAAAAAATTGTATCGTTCGTGTAAACACTGTTAAATTTTTTGAATAAAATGTTAAAAAATTCTGTAAATGATCTTGCAAAAAAAGTTATCTTCACAAATTATTATTAATATAGCACAATTATTTCAACTTTGATATTAAATATGAAAACTAACCTCCCATTAAAATCATAAAAAAACGATTTTTGCGGTTTGTATATTGTAAAAGTGCGAATCCTTGGAAAATTATTTTTAATATCGTCCCCCCTGATTATTAAAATTTTAAAAAATAAATTGAAGAATTTATTATTAATATTTTTTTTTATTATTTTCATTAAATTTTCTGAGAAAATCCATAAATTCATCAATTAGTAAACCTTGTTTTTTTGTAGCTACTTTAATGGAAACTTTGTGTACAAAACTTAGTGGTACAAAATTTTGATCTTGAAATAATTTTAAAGAATTTAAATTTAATTTAATTTTTAATTTGTGTTACATTAAATCATAAATTTACTGAATTGAAAAACAAATTTAATTAAGAAGTGAATATTCAAATTTTTGTCATTAGTGGAAATTAAGTTTTATTCATAAATTTTCTAAAATTATAAAGTTTAAATTGATTTTATAAATGAAAATTTATTATATGAAATTATTAAATATAAAAAAAAATTATTTGAAAAATTATTAATATTAAATATTTAAATATAATAAAAGTGAAGCTTGTGTTTAAAAAAACAAACTTGGAGATAAAAATCACTAAAGATTTGAAATAATTAATTATATTATAATAAAAATAAGGCAAGTATTATTTAAATTTTGACAGAATTATTAATATTTTATTCGTTTCTAAGCTTCTCCTCATAAAAATAACAATTTAAAAATAATTTTTCTTAATTTAAACACTAGAATAAATATTTGTTGTTGAAGATTGAACAAAGTTTTGAATGGAATTCAATTTTGGTATTGTAATTTGAAAAATAAAATTGATTTAAATAATTTTTGATCAATTATCAATTATTTTTTAGAATATTTATTACATAAATTGCAAATTTTGAAAGCAATTTGATAGTTCTTCAAAAATATTATAATATAATTTGACACTTTGTCAATTGAGCTTGAAAGTTTTGATTCTTATATTAATTATGTCAGTTAGTTGTACTGTTCAGGGTATAAATTGATAGTTTATGGTATATTTTCTTTAGATTTTGGAGTGTTTATGATATTAATTACAAGTTCTAGTTCAAATTTAACAGCTTATATTCCAATTTGCAAGTTGGTGGTACAATTTGACACTTGATATTAATTTTGGATTGAATTTGATAGTTTCTTAAGTGATATATATCATTAATTTCGATAATTATATAATTTGACAGTTTAGCTACTTTATTTTATAACTACGAAGTAATTGATGATAGTTGATTCATTTGCGAGCATCGATCTATAAAATGTTGTACGTAAGATTTCAATATATTTTGCAAAAGTTACCAAAATTTTGAATCAAAAATTATTATAAAAAAAAAAACCTATAAAACTAAATATTTCTTATAATATTTTTCACTAGTGTCTGTTAACTATTAATTCTTTTTGCTCAATCGTCGTAGCACCAACAATTCGTGATTAGATCATTTGCAAAAATAACACATAAAAAATAATTGTTATGTCACTTAACAAATAAGTTAGTACAGAGAGTAACCCGAGACTCGTTTATAGAATATTTTATTAGATTACAGACTTTAATAGAAATAATGAAAATTTAAATTTATTCGCTGGGCTTTAAGACCTTCAACGAGATCATGTGAAAAAAATAAAAAATTTAAACGCTAAGAAAATATTTAACTTTCAAAATTAGAAACTTGCTTGTACGAAAATCAGTGATGTTTTATTCTGATGATTTTGTAGCGGGTACAATTTTTTTGTTTTTTATATATTTTATGAGATTTGACCTTTCGGTAAGATTTAAACTATTTTAACATTCTACTATTATGAAATAATTATTATGAGATAAATTGTGATAATTTTATTTAAATGTAAATAGAGCGTGCAATTAAATTAAATTAAGAGGAAAATTTTAAAAGTTTATGTTTAATATTTTTTTAAAAAAAAATTATTTATTTTTTAGCTGAATTTTAACTTTCCATTTTATGTGATGATTTAAAATTTGATGTTTATTTTAAGAAAATGATTCATTAAAAATTTAGATTTAATAAAATATTCAAAATTAACTGTAGTTATTGTAAAAATTGGCTTTAGTAATTCGTTTATTGAGTAAAAAAAATATAAGATTCAATAATTTCATTACAGAAACCTTAAGAGTAATTGTTATTTTTCGATCTTTTGATGATATTTTGTACTAGATTTGTATCACTAATCATTGCGTAATTGATAAGACCTCATTATTAATTCAACGAAATAGTTTTTTTATGTTTTTGTGAATAATGAATCAATTTTTCGTTTGATTTTATAGCAATACTTTTGAGTGCTTGCTGTAGATTCCAACTTCTACAAAGTATTAATCGAACTCATTAGAGTAATCTATATACCGACCGGTCCTTTTAAAATTTCAGAAATATTTAATAGAAGTACAAAAGTTTTCGGCTTAGTGATTAACTCCCTTCAATCCAATCTTACGTTTTTCAAAATTTATTACACTTTGTAATTTGAAATTAATGAGAATTCTGAAAATTATTTTAATTATGTTTCCCAATTCTTGAACAGTCGAATCGAAATGTACAGACTTCGAGTAATGTTGAAAGTGTTAAATTACAACCTACTCATTGGTTTTTAAAGGCATGTTTATCGAAATTCTTAAATTCGGTAGTTACAGTTTTGGTTCAATGTTGTATTTATTAATTTAAACAGATATTAATTGAAAATTATTATTTATCAGCATGGATTATTTCCAAAAAAAATGTTTAGGCAATATTGAAATTAGTCATTCTTAATACCAAAAATAATTTAATATTTAGAGACCAAAATCTGCAAATAATTTTACTAAATATCAATTTTTTTGGTCCTACCAATATTAATTTTTGTCCACATAATTTATTTAGATTCATATTTTATTTGTGATATTGGTTGGTTTGAGAAGGGGGAAATGGAAGCGACCAAACCACGTACCTAGATCGTACGGCCCATTGTACCCCCTTACGAAACGTTGACTATTTTCACCACGAATATTAATAAATTGTTAAATTACATATTATTTTATATGTTAAAATTTTATTAAATTAAATTAAATTATAAATATTAAAATTTCTATCCCACAATAAAATCTTTTTATATAATTAAATTACCATTAATCATATAACTTAAAATTTAGCAATTTGTCGATTTTTAAATAATAATTTGTCGAATTTACTTTTATGATTATTTTTTATTATTATTCGAACGACCTTTACAGATTTATTTTATTATGTATTTTTATAAATCCATTTAGAGACATAAAAACTGACAGATTTCTTTTTTTTTAGTTGTGAAAAATTATTCAATAATCCCACAAATTTTCAGTTTTATTTGTTTTTTTGGACAAACAGAAATTGCACAATAAATTCACAAAAATATATAAAGAAAAATTAATTTATAATTCGTTCAAATTTGAACAATAATTGAATCTATCAAATATAAAAACTATTAATAATTACTGGAAATTTATTGATCAACATTTGATAAATTACTTTATAAGTTTTTATTATATGAATTTTCAGTGCTAAATATTAAATTTGATTATCGTATTTAAAATGGTAATAATCATGAAAATATGAACAGGAAATTACTACTAATTTATGAAAATGTTGATATTTTAAGTACCTAAATTAAATGTAACTTAACCGATAAACTGATTAATTAGTTAGTCGTTATATAATATGTTACGTCAAACTTTAAACTTTTGTATAATCACTCTATTTCCTATGACCAAGACCTAATAATAATAAGTAAAGTTTATTAAAATATAAGATTGACCAAATTGTCAGACAAGTTTCAATTATATAATTATCGATCTCGATTATTTCGAATAAAACATCTTCGTAAATTTCAAAGTCGTTTTTAAAATATGACAATTTCCTTGTATACATAAATAATTAGTTATAGCCAACATGATAGAATCTAGAATCTTATCGTTCATTAAATTATCCTGTAATTCATGCTCATAATATCGTGGATAATTTTAGAAAATAGCTAATTATGCAAACATTTTATCTGATAAATTTTACCATACCAATTTCTAATGAAAATTTCATTATAGTTAAATCATTACCAAGAAATTCGGAATAGGCTTTATTAATAGACTCTGTTAACTAAAAATGATTTAAATGATTACATTTTAATTTACCATATATAAAAATTTGAATTAAATTGGATGGCATCTGACATTTCTTTATAATTCTTAGTTTTATTTGCAATTCAAATTTGTAATTAATTATTCATTTACTAATTACTTTATAATTATATAAATATTTATTTAGATCAGTTTTTATTACTCTGAACAAACTAAACAGCACATTGTATGACAACAGTTCTAAAGGATCTTAAAAGCCGTGTCGTTTTCGAATTAGTTCATTCTATATACATTATTTGGAACTAGTCTCATTCGTATTCTAAATCTGCTTCTATCAAGTTGCTCGCGCGTCCATTGAGCTGAGTGACAAGGTATAAACCTGTTTCCATGAGTTTTGTTCTATTATTCTTGCACTTGTTAATTCATTAGTTAAAAAAAACATTATTTTAATAAAATTTTGTCATCGTCTTGCTCTTCAGAATATTTACTGAAAACAAAGAATCTTCATATTTTTGAATGTTCCATGTAACAAAGAAAATTAATTGAAATGTTTTTTTCCTGAAACATTAAATATAGACCAGGCTAAATTTTTATGATTCATTAATAAATTAAATTTAATATATACTTGATAAGAGAGTACAACGAACATCGCTGGTTGTTTTTAACGTCGTAATTCTCCTAATTCCAAACCTAACATAATTCCATTCTACTTTTAATCATTAAAATTTTCAAGATTAATATCATTAAAAACAACATTTTTGTAATATCTTAGAAAAACTTGTTTTTTACCATCAAAATTTTATAGTAAATTTATATTTAAATTGTAATTAAAATGTAATTAAAATCTTAATTAATGTCAATTAAATACTTACCATACTAAACAAAACCTTGCGTTAAAAATCAGTACGTAATTATTTATTTTAATGTTTTCATAATTTTATTTTCAACTTTAATGAATAAATTATTATTTTCGTAATCACAAAAATTTATTAAGTTATTTTACTCACTAAAACTAATAATTTTTTAAGTATTAAAGAAGTTATTAAATGCTAATTAAGTTTTCGGAGATTGCAGAAAATTATTTTCGGTTTAATTTTGAAAAATAATTTGAATATTTAGAAATTTTGTGCTGATCCTATTTTTAAAAAACGTTCTCATGAATAAAATGTAATGATTAGTATGATGTTTTAAAGGTAAAAAAATATTCCTCAATACAAATTACTTAAATAAAATAGTCTTTTTTTATAAATTTCTATTTTACTATATATACTTCAAATCGAAAATCTATGAAATTCAGTTAAAAGCATGAAACGTAAATCTTTTTAAATTACTTAAAATTATTAGTTGATTGACAAACTTGACTACTAGTTTCTTTTTCTTTTGAATATTTAACGATAATCCTTGATGGTATGAAAGCTACTGTGTTATACATTTAACTGTCAGATAAATATCGTTTGGATTTAAATAGAAAATTTCAAATATGATTGCATTAAAACTGACTTCTAATGCACTAAATATACATTTAATCTATCACATTTGTATATATATATAAAAAAAAACAATTTTATGGATTTTATAAGATTTATTTTTGCTTTTACAAAATGTATTTAAATATTATTTGATAAATGTGATCTATTAATTGATTAAGTCTGAAATAATTCTTAGTGCTCAAGTGTCATATTCATAATTTGAACCATTTCCTATTAATCAGTTGGTTCTTAGTTGGTTTTGGAAGGTGGACGGATTTGAGATCAAAGTTATTTTTAGACATAAAATTCCTATTGTACTAGAGGGTTTATGGCAGTATCATTCATGTACTTCTTCAACTATCCTAGTTTTCTAATAAAAGAAATAATTTTTGGACTTTTAATATTACTAGCCATCGTTAATAATCCAATGAAGTATAATTTTTTAGGCACATGACATCTTGTAATCTGGAGTGTAAGCCCGTGGGTATTATAACGCATTTTTCCTCAATAAAATGCCACCGATTACAATATCCGTAAACACTCTTAAAGTTCCTATATTCATATTTAAAATATCCTAGAAGAATTTCCTACTTCAGAACAATATCTAACAAATTATGGAATTTTTAGAAGGGAGGTTTGGAATTTGAATACCCAAAATATTATTTAATTTTAAATTATTTACGTACCTAAACTAAAATTTTAATGAAATAAAGTTTTTACTTAACATTTAATTATCATTAAGGAAACAATCAATTTTTTGTTTAGGTTTTTATTAATTATTATAATTTCTGATTTTTTTTTTTTTTTTTTGAAACCTTTAATTAAAATGCCACAATTTTTTCAGAATATAATCAAAGATTTTTTAATATTGGATAGGCTTTGGTATAAACCAGCTTTATTTTAATTTTTAATTAAGAGACTATAATTAAAAAAAATTATTTGAATGTTTTTCATTGTCCAAATATTAACCTGCCACTGACATCTTCAATTAAAATGTTAAATTTCTGTAATAAATGCCAATAGCAAAATATATTAATTAAAACTAAAATTTATAAATAAGGAAGTTACAAATTCCACAAATTATAATTATATCAAAAAAAAATTAATTATTCATTTTTAATTTGTTTTGATAAATGTTTGTTTGTATTAGTTTTATAATTAGCAATTGACAGTGTAGTGCAATAATAGCTTAATCATGTTTACAAATTGTGCATGGAACACAGGAGGACGAGTATTGATAAGGTCGTCTTTTAATGTAAATGATTTGGCTTATCTATATTTACAACATTAACCTTAAATTTATCGATTCAACCCTTAATTTATCGATATGATTAAAATTTATTCTTCACAACCTTTATTTCAAATCTGGAGTCAATTACTGCTACCATGATTACTTCAAATTAAAACTAAAGGTAAATTATTGCTAATTTAACAGCTCCCGCCTGAAACGTGCCTCTTGTAGTTGATAGTAAATACATATAAAATTATGTACAAATTCATTAAAACTTGGTAATTCGTACCATAACATTTTCTTAGCAATACGTTTTTTCAATCTTCGAAAATTTAAATAACATAATTGTTAACAAATTTTTGATATTTCAAATTTTCATATCTTAATTAATCATTCATAGATTTTTTTTTGTGGTAACAAAGAATAAAAAACATAAGAATCAATCATATTTTAGTAATAAATAACAAAAATTTTAATTTTATGAATTATTAAATTAAATTGCCATAATTTCATAATATAAATTTGAATAATTAATTATATTAAGATTATTATTTATTGATGAACAATGAAATCCGAAAAATTATAATTTAAATATAAATTTCACACTTCTTTAAATATTTTTTTTTTCATTTCGATTCTTCATTTTAATTTAATTAATTAATATTTTTTATATTTTGTATTTAGTTGTACGAAATCTTTTGAAATATTCTTAATAAAAATCGTGCAATTTGTCGGAAGCAAAATATATTTTTTTTAATGATATTCACTTCGTCTAAAGTACACTAAAAATTTCCGTGTGAATTAATTTATTTTTTTATTATTAGTTAACAATAATGTTGTGTTTTTTTTAGATTTACAAAACCTTTTGAATATATAATTAAATTTGTCTTCTCAGTATGTTCTTTGAATTATTTGGATATTATTTTTAAATTGTATCTGTCAAAATTTGATTATAGATAAATTAATGTTGTTCATACTACGTAATTCGAATTGATTGATTGTTAGATTTATTAATAGTTTCTTTTAAATTGTGTTGTTCTAGTAATGATTACAAAATACAAAAGCAAAATTGCTTACAGCACACAAAAATGTCAAAAACAGTGTTGCCAAAGAAGGACTTATAAAGCTGAAAAATAATTCGGTACGTTGTTCATACTGAATAATTGATTGTTGTATTTATCAATAGTTTTTGCTAAATTTTGTGGTTCTATAGTAATTATTAGTGAATGATAAAAGGAAAATTGATTACAGTGCATAGAAATGTCAAAAACTGTATTGCCAATGCAGGACTTATAATATTAAAAACTTATTTTAGATGGTAGCTCTGGTAGCTACATAAATATTTAGTTAGTTGACTAAATATTAATATACCAATCACAATCATCAATAAATATGAAAGTATGAATATTTATAATAGTTATCACCAACTCCACCAAAACTAAATCCTTTTTCATATTCAAATATCCAATGATATTTTTAAATAAAAAAAAGGAAAAACTCTAGAAAAATAATAAATATTATTATAAATAATTCTTATAAGTAATTTCAAAAAAAAAAAAATTCAAATAAAAAATTATTCATCATACAAAATACGCGTGACTAAATCAACCAAAACGACACAACTCACAAAAAAATATCAAAAATAACTTACCCAACAACAAAACCAGATATTCAACAATTTCGCGAACTTAAGATATCTTCCAACTAAAAGAGGATCTTGTTAAATTCTAGTTTAGGTGACAAGCTACTACAGATTATCAACATATTTTATTTCATTTTTTTTTTTGTATCTTCATATAATAAACTGACATGAATTGAGCCATGATGATATTTATAGGATTTTATCATGCAGCAAAAATGACAACAAAAAATAAAGTAAAATAAAAAATTTTAGTAGCAAAAATTATGGAAATTCTTATAAATTTATTCTTATGAAAATTATATATAAAAATACAGCGATATAAAAGAATTTTTTAAAGTTAAAGTGGGATTAGATAAAAGTTGTTTGATCTGAACTAAAAAAAATAAATAAATATAAAAATATAATGTACAACAAAAAAAAAAACATTAAAACATTATGGATGAAATCGAAAAGAGCATTAAATTATGTAAATCTATAACAAGATTTAAATATTTATATATTAAATATTTTAAAAATTTAATCAGGGCTGCCATTACAAAAGATAATTTGATTATTTTAATAATTAGGATTAAAATTAATCAAATTGAGTGGTCAGTGATCAAAATTGAAGAATAATATTCCAATCTTATTCAATATTTAATCGAAAATATTAAAATAATTGATCTCGTTTGAATCAGAAGTAACCGGTATATTGCATTCAATGAAGTTTTGTTAATTCCCTTAAGGTTGCATCTTGTAATTCTATTATGAATTACCGATTTTATCACCAAACATGATTTCATCGAATAAACCGTAATAATATACACCAAGCTTTTCTTATACATTCTTATTTCGGGTCCATATCTATTGGAGGTGGTTTAACATATATTGAAAGGGACTTAGTTAAATTAGCTGATTCTAAAACCTTCATAAAGTATAAGTATATCATTTGTTACCAGCTTTTAAACTTGCATTTAACTCATCAACAACAATTGAATCAAATTTTCGGATCCGACTTATTTAAAAGTATTAAACTGTTCAAATATCTTCAAAGGTTACGTTTTGAGCTGATTTTCTTATAAAAAATGATCTTTTGTCACCTAATTTCTTGCAGTTCATAATAAAATATTTTTTGAAATCTCATTTTTCTTTTTAACAAATTATGTTTATGACCATATTTATAAAAAAAATTATTTAATTAATCAGAATTTAATCGCGCTGTACAACCCTGAAATAACATAAAAATGTTTTTTTTTTTATGGTGACAAAAAATACTGTGTAACTCATGAAATGTTGTAGGATTTTCTGGTTTTCATAATTTTTTTTTTATATTTTTTGCAATAATATTGCAAAAATATATAAAAAAAAATAACTTTTGAATGATTATCTGAATACAGTGAACTTGTTAACCTACAGTGAATTGAATTTGAATGATTGTATATATGATTCTTAAGTTTGCAAACGCCAAACATAAAATGCTTTGTAGGGAGACAATTTATTGATTGATTTGTTTCCAATTACAATATTATCACAAAGGTTTATGACGAAATACAAAGAATGTGTAGGACCAGTGTACAATATACAAAAGTGATATTTATTTTTTATGTTAAATTTGGTCAAGGGAACAAGAAAATTGTATGAAGACTAAACAGACGAATTAGATTTAACTGTGCTAAATAATTTAGTAATAATCATTCTAATATTTTGAAATATACCAAATTACTTTAAAAATTTAAAAATAAAATTAATTGTTTTACATAAACGACACAAATAAATTAAAAATTTTACCAAAATTTAACTTTACTAATTGCCACATTCAAAAAACTCAATATTAAAATCAATTAATCATAATAATTAAATATTTGTTGATTAATTTATGCACACTTAACTTTTAATTATCATTAATTATATTTTTTTTTTTTTTTAAATTATGAGTTTTATCTAATTTACTAAAAAATTTAAATTTCCTTCAAAAACCAAAAAAGGTAAATGAACTGTTATTTACCTAAATTTTATCAATTAATTATATTCTATATTTAAATTTTCTAATCCAAAATAATAATAAAAAAAAAATTAATGTAATTTTCTTACAAATTTAACCGTTATAAACCGACATTAATTAATTTAAAATATTAAAAATAAAATTGTAGTTTTTTTTCTTGTCATATGAAATTTCTAACGAAAACAATTCAAAAATGTTAAGCGAGTAACTCGATCTTTTTATATGTAGTATAAATTTTATATCCAAAGTCATATGCCATTTATGGGTTTCTAGTTATGATACTTCCTCTGTCCTATTAAATCATATAGAATTTGTTGGTTTTTTTATTACCTATGATAAATTATGAACTAATTCAGGGTAAATTAATTAAATAATATTATTATAACTGTATTTTTTGATGTAAAAATGTATCCGAAAATAATAAAATTATATTTAAAAAAAAAAATATTCGAAAATTTTAAAATTCAATATTTATGTAAATTAATAAATTCGTTTATTATTAATATTTGAACTGAGGAAAATAATATATGAAATTTTGAATTCGTGCCACTTTACAGATGACCTACAGAGATTTTTATGTTGTGGCTGTTTGTTATTGTCCACAATCAAAATTAAATATTTCGTATAAATTTATGTTAAATACTTATAGAAAACTATCCCTCCCAACAAAATTGATAAAGAAATCGATTCTTTATATAAAATGCAATTAAATTTTAAAATTGAATCGTTTATATAGTATTATTTTTTCAGGTGATTTATCAGCTGGTTGACCTTTTGTATCAAAACTAAATTACATAAAACCCAATTTTTAAATACAATTTCTAGATCTTAATCAAGATTTTAAGAAAAAAACTATCGATTTATCGTTTTGAGTTTATCTCATAATTTTGACACTTGTGCAATTAAAAACTTGTTTTTTTTCATATATTTTTTTTTAAACGCAAACTTGTAATTCCCACGCAATGTTATAATTGTAAATATGTAAAAAAAAACCTTTAAAAAAATGTTTAGATTAAAGAAAAAATATAAGAAAATTATTGTAATTTTTAAGTTGGGATAATAAAATTTATGATATCGCGTAGCATAAATTTTATATTGCCAGAGTGTAAAATCGATTTATTTTTGTTTACGTTGTTGTTTTTGTATAAATAAGTCGCCCAATATTATTAAAAATTTCTCAATTTTCTGGTGTTTAACTGCGGGTATATAATTCTTTTGCGCAAAAGATTGTTATCACTTAATGGGTGGTTGTTTTCATGCGATTTCAATTTTATGATTTTGTTTTTTTTTTTTCTGGTCAGAAAAGTTTTAATCTTTTTTTTTCCAGTTTTGTATATTTGGAAAAACCTCCAGGCTTTTTTTGTTTCTGATTGTTTTTTTTTTTTTGTTAATCAGTTTTTTGTTGTAAAAATAAATATAGTTTTCATTTTTCAAACAACCGAATAAAAAAACTATCAGCGATTATGTCATAGTATTATGATTAATGATTATTTTATTATATTGAGTATTTAGTAGCTTTAATGTGATACAAAATATCGTTGAACTGGTGAGATTTGAATGGAAATTTTATAAATGAAACGAAGAACATGGAAAATTTTAATATTTAATTATATAAGATCTTTACTAAAATTGGAACCCTATGAAATTTATTAATAGTTCACCCATTTAAGAAAGAAATTTTTGATTTTATCATTATTATTGATCTAACTTTTATATTGATTAATTGAAATGAAATATTTACTTATCCACTTTTACATTACGAAGTTCTTAAGCATTTTAAACAATATTGACAATATTTTTGAAATTTTCAAAAATACTTACTTTTAGCTATTAATTTTAGTTACTTTCGAAACTAAAGTTTATTAAATATATAAGGCCAATGACTATCCCACTTCAGGAATAAAAATATCTTGAAAAATCTTCAGTAATTTCTTAGAAATTAATTCATTTATTTCATATCTTAATATTTATTTTTCAAATTACTTATAACATCTTTGAATCAAAAACATTATTTCAACTTATGCCACTATATAAATCCATGTTAAAGGTTATTAGATTTATGAAATTTTATCAATTCAATTGAAATAAAATAATTGTGTTTTCATTTTTCTTTTTTATATTCATAATTTCATTATTTATACATAAGAAAAAAAAAAGATCATCGCAATTTAATTTTTAATTTCATTTTCTTTGAATTTACAAAAAGATCCGATCAATGTGCAAAATACCAAAAGAAAAGATTTTTAAATCTATTATTATTATTATGAATAAAACGAAAACAATTGCACTTCAAAGAAATCGCGGGACAGAAAAGAAGTTTAACATTAACATAAATGATTATCGCATTACGCGCGCACCTTTCAATGTCGCAGTTCATTTACCTTTTTTTTTTCTCATCATTAACACAAAAAGCACTCAAGTATACGACAACAACAACGATAAAAAAAAAATATTGCATTACGAAATGTAATATCGCCACACGATAAAAATCTAATGATCTGCAGATGATTTCCAGATCAAAATAATTTTGTCTTTTTTTCTTTTAGTTATTTCATATTTTTCGTTTATTTGGTTAGCATATTTTGTGGTAATTTTGAAAAAAATTTACATTGCCAAATAAATGAGTCATTTAGGTTAGTGGCAAAATGTTAGGTTAGTATAGGACTTTAAAAGTTGAAAGTTAACACATAATTTCTATAATGATCTTGGAGTTTTTATTGGTAAGTTGAATCGAGTGACCAACCCCAGACAAACTGTCTAGGACTCCAAGTACCGCTTTAGCACCGTTTTCTTTCCACATAATCTCGTGAACCATGGCTTTGATTATTTTTTTATTGAATTGTAAAATTGCCAATCGAATTTTTCAGAATTATTTACAATTTTAGTTCTTTTCGTTCTTTAGTTGCAAAGTATTTTACCAAAAATTTGTATATTTAACATGTTAACTGTCAGAGCTCATTTTGAAAAGTTCAGTACCAGTTTCAAATCTATTTATTGACCGCCATCTTAAAAATTGTTATTACTGTTTCAAGTATTTAACTGCTGAAGGGTCCTTGAGGAGCAAGTATGTCGGCGTAACTCCTCACTGACAACTAGTATATTTCATTTATTATGAGTTGCCATTGACGATTAATTATGACGATATTTTTGCAAAGGATGTCCTAAAAAATAAGCTTTATGCATGGAAAATTACCATATAACTTTTCAGAAGTTTATTTATATTGACAGTACTTTCCCAAACATAAATTCGTAATGTATCTTCACTGGTATTCAACGTGTTAAACTCTGATTTTTAAAAATTGGAATTGTTATTCATTAAAAAATGTTGGCTAATCAATAATCAAGTCCAATTTTACTAAAAAATTTAAAATATTAATTTAATTGTATCTTTTCAAATGTGCATCTTTGAACAAACTCTTAAATATTCTAATGACAATTTCATTTTTCATTATAAAACTAAAATTAAAAATCTCTTTTCTTAATTGAGATGAAAATTTTATTTCATTTCATTTTATTCTTTTTTACTTTATTTATTTTTTTTATATTACTATTTCACAACCAATTCTTTTAATCTCTTCAATATTAAATTACCAAGTTTTTCAAATTTTTTTATATTTTGTTGAATTAAAGAAGTTTGAATGGTTGAATGCCATTAATCAAATTATAGTTTCCCTTTTTCTGTATATTTTAAATTTTATTAATGTATATAACTTTTGTGTACATTGTTACAATTATTGTGGTTTTTAATATAGTTTTATAATGATTACATCAACCCCGAGAAAAATATGAAGAAAAAAAAAATTAGACTAAGCATAAAATTTAATTTAGCTTAGAGTCAATCGTATTTTTTTTTATGATTTTTATGATTTTTGATGTTTCCTACACGGTCGGCACGAACCACAAAAATGTTTGCAAACATTAACAATGAAATCAAGAAGTTTATTTTTTTTCGTAGAGTTCTTTGTACAAATTAATTAAATTTATGTTAAGGAAATATAAAAATTTTTATAATTTAGAATATTTACAAAATTATCTGGTGGTTAAATTTTCAAAAAATATATAACAAAAATCTTTAATTTAAACAAAATAAAGCTAACATTTTTAGAGTGTTATAATTTAAATTGTTATTTTGTAGTAAATAATAATAATAATAATTATCATTATTATTATTTTTTAATAAGAATTAAACTAATTTAATATTTCAAGTGAGAATATAATAAATTTAATTTTAATTTTAGTTAATAATTTAATTTTGATTCCGTTGCACGGTAATAACTTCCTGGCTTTAATGTTTTTATGGTAACAATTTTTTGATGTAATATTATTTTTATTTTCGTGGTTTTTAATGTTTTTAACATTTTTGTTAATAAAAAATTGTAAATAAGAAATTTTGTAGAATTAAATTATTATATTTTGTTGGAGGAAGAATTTATTTTGTTTTTGAATTAAATTTGCCAGTCATATTTAATTTTACGGACGTAAATATTGAAATTTTTGAAATACTACACGTTTTTATTAATCTGAATTATTGAATTTAACAAAACATAAAGTAATTAAATTTGCTAATTTATATTACCATTATAAAATTAGCAATTTTAAACATTGCATCTGCAGAAAGCTGATGATTCGTCACAAGATCCAACAACGTTGCCTCGTCGCACTCATTGTGATTTCATTCAAGCAATTGTTTTCTTGGTAGTAATGGTTCAACCACTGCATTTCAATTAGAAATGTTATCAATCTTATTCGATCTTATTATTAGTTCTACCTTAAAAATTGCCATCAATGCTATTCAAACTAAATATAACAATTTTCTTTAAAATTTCCATTGAAACCAGAAAAACAAAAATTTCCTTGCTTCTTCAGTGCACACATAAATAGAAAAAATTATGATTTTAATGTCAAGATTTCATCAAGAAAATAAAATATAAAAAAAAAATTATTATAAATTTTTGTATTAATATTTTACATTTTTTGACTTTTGACTTTAAATACCGGAATTTTTATTTTTTATTGTATCTTAACTTTTATGAACCCTCAAATAAAAAAAATACTCTGAAAAAAGTACTCATTGCATCCGTAATCCGTGTATCTTCGTTATAAGTTCAAACTGAGAAATTAAATAATAAATTTTATTTATGCTATTGCATAATTTTCATGTACGACATTTAATATTTTTTTCAAGAATTTTTTTGAGCATCTTCTTTTTTTGTAAACACGGCATTAAAAAATATAGTTTACTGAAAATTTATTTGATTTTACATTCTCTTTTTATTGTTATGTTAATCGCCATTTTTTATATTTATGTTTTTTTTTTTATTATTAATTATTCTTTTTTTAGGAAGATTTTTACATTTAAGGCAATGAAAAATTATACAGATAAAAAAGAGCTCAAATTTAATAGGAATATTTTATGTCGGTTATAATAAAATTTTGATCTTTGGATTGATACTTTAAATCGGTCGGAATTTAAATGATTTTAATAATATTTTTTTAAAAGAAGAGGGCATGTAGTAAGCCTCAATCTGTGCAATAGTTCTGCCAGAAACGAGTGTGAGCTCTAAAATAAAAAACTTCTAAAATTCAATGCAACTTTTAGAAAATCTTAAATTTAGTTATTTTCTTAGCTTGTTAATGGCTTCTAATATGACCCATAAGTTATAAAAACAACTTTTCCTGGTCCTAGCTGCATACAAGTACAAACTTCCATTCACGAATTTGAGATCTCTATTATCTGGACTGCTGACACATCCACCAACCTATCGAATTGATAAGTCGCTGTGATGTTACCTTTAACTCTCCTTCAGTATCGGATACGAGTTAAATTCAATTCGAAATTTTTGACTAGATCTTATTTATTTGTTAGGTTTGCATGTTTTATAACATAATATTACATACTAGAGTCGTATCATTATGGCTTTGATTTATGTCAGTTACTGATTCAAATATTGTCGCTCTGTGCTTATAAATGGATCATTGTGAATGTTTAGGTTAAATTTGTCTATTCTTAACGCGTTTACAAACTAAAAAGGACAACAAAATTACTAACAAGAAACTACAGCAAAGTTATAGGGTTATAGCTAATTATATTGTTCGTAAAATGTGACCCATATGTGTAACGTCAGTCTCAGAGAAAAATCAAATGTCTCATATACGTAACGTTGCGAGGCGAACGTGTTAAATTTGTATTTTAATCATAATTTAAATTTAAATATTCCAATTACATCAAAAATATTTCAATTAATCATAATATCATTTTTGTAATTGTTCAATTGATCCATCAAAAACTGATCGAAACTAATTGAAGCTATATAAATACTTAAATCAAAAAAATATATAAAATGGCACCAGGCATTTATATTGATTATAGACTTACCAAGTTTAGTGTAAAAATAATTATAATATTTATATAAAAAATTATAAAGTTTTAAGCATTATCTTCGGTCATTCTTCATTAACATTTTAAACTGTTTTGTTTTTGAAGGCCACAAGGAAGTCTGATACAAAATCTATTATTTATTTATTTTAACAATGCAAAAATTCAAATTAACATGTTAACAAATATATATAAAAGTTTT